>CM071866.1:37394580-37404956 GCA_036759665.1 Gynandropsis gynandra
TTCCTTGCCCTGTTCGTCGCCCCCTTTGCCCTAGATCTATTCTGTTCCTTAAATCCGCTCGTTTGAAAGTTAAATCTAGGTTGTTGCGGATTACACGGCCCGCTCGGGCTCAGGTGTTACCCGGTCGTGCTGAGGCTCGCTCGGTCGTGTTGAGGCTCGCTCGGTCGTGTTGCTTGATAATGCCCGATCGGGTGGACATCACCCGATCGCTTGGTTAAGCGGCCCGAGTCGTGTAAACTCTCGGGGCAAATTAGATGGATCAATGCCCGAGCGGGTATACTTCTTGCGCCCGATCGAGTAAGGCTACCCGATCTCGTTTCGTGCAGACTCTCGGGGCAAATTGGATGGATTAATGCCCGAGCGGGTGTACTTTTTGCGCCCGATCGGGTAAGGCTACCCGATCTCGTTGCCTTTGTGCCCGGGTCGTGCTAGGTGTGCGGATAAAACTCCGTAGGTTTTACCCGAGCGGATGTTCGAATAGTGCCCGACCGGGCACCCTTGTCTCCCTGAAATTTCTCTTTTCCGCTTGTTGCTCGGGTGTTCCTTTGGGTTCTGAGGCTCGATCTTAGCTCTGAGTAGATATTTCTTTATTTCAGGTGGTTTTGATAAGGAATCCGTCATTTTAAGCTCATTTAGGCCTAGTCGCCTAAAAACCTGAAAACCAACAAAACGGGTGTGTGAACCGCATAATCATATCGGAATTGTACATCTCTACATAAGATACATGCGAAAATGATGCTAAAATCTATCCTAATATTGATACACTTTCAGTGTTATCATCCTTCTTCTCGATTTATTGTCTTTCCTAATTCTGATTGTATGTTATCATTCCAATGAGCAACCATCTTTAACACAGCTTTCAAAGTGTCCTTCATCGAAGCCATCTCGCTAGGCAAGGTTAAAATTTCTCATTTGTGATTGTCACTTATTTTGTCACAACTTCCTCTGCCATCGATCTTGAAACATTTTCCCCTCTATGCAGCCTTAGGCTCTAATACCAATTTGATAAACACCAAAATGATCTGGAACTTTAGGTCGTGAAATGAAGAACACAGAGAAGATAATTTGTTTGGTGTTTTCAAGATCACCAATCTCCAATTGAATTTCCAAGAAATTTCTTATTCAATTCTAAACATTGAATTGGCTTTTATAGCCATTACAAATTCGACAATTTTAGAATACTATCTTATTCAAGATCCAAAAACTTGAAAATTAGCTTACAGACTCTCCCGCCATTCTTCATTCCTATGTTTTTTTACTCTGTTCCAGCTTGTTTCCCATGTTCTTGTCCTCATTCTTACATCGTCTACTCCCTTTTCGTTTTTCTGTTTAAGTCGAGCTATTTGGATGAGAAGTCTATCACAAACACCTATCAATTACATATGGATGAACATGAGATAAGCCGAAACCAGAGCGAGACATGAGAAACATGGAGAAAATTTACCTATCCAGGGAAATCTTAGGTTTCGACGATGGCCATCTATGGAAGCTGCCAGGCATGAAAGTGACAGAGGAGGAGTTAGGGCTCGAAAAGAACCTTCTGGAGCTGCTGGAGTCATATCGGAGAAGCCAGAGGAAAACAACCATCACGTGGGCCGAGTTTATTCAGCCAAGCCCAAGAGTGCTAAGGTCCAGCGTGAACACGAGCCCAGCAGCATGAAGCCCAACACGAAGAAGTCCAGCCCAGAAGCCAAAACCATCAGCATGCCTGAAATCAACATCAACATGCAGAAGTAAAATAACATGGGTGTGATGGCAGGAAAATCAAAGGAATGTTACGGAACAAATGAAGCTTTTGGGGGAACATTTGCAACAGAGTAATTAAGACCTATAATATGATATTATTAGCTATGTAAAACTAACATTTTGACAGAGGTTGTTACGTGTTACAATCTCTCTTTTTTGTGATGTATTAAGCATATATGATATGAGGAAGGGTGGAGGAGTATTACACTCATTTTCTGAAAATCACCATTGAAAGAGCACCGAAACACCTAAACACGTGAGGAAGAGAGACAAGCCATACGAGATCATCACAAACACAAAGCAACCTTTAATTTTTCTGTTTGCACTATGTTAAGAAGATCAAGATGGAGCTCATGATTTTTATTAATTGATTCATGAGCATATTGACAACACCATCGGGGGAAATCCCTTTCTTTCCTCCCTCATTTCTTTCCATGTCTTTACGAACCCATACTAGTTGGTGACCGCTTTTTCGTTGGATCGTAACGAGATTTCCCAAAAATTTTACAACAGCCACAGGCTTTTCCAAACTCGAAAGACAACGCCAAGGACAATATACAGGAGCCGATGTTTGTGAAGAAAGATGCTATTTTATACACCTTTCGCTGCCAGATCTTTTTGGTGACAGAGAATTAAAATTGTCGATAATCCAAGGGCAATGAGCGATGGTGGTTCCCATCTGGCTGAAGCACTAGGATTGATTGAAGCTCGTCGCCGGGCCCCCAAGTAGAAAACGTCCATCGTTGGCCACCTTCCTTGCTACTGCATAGGGGACAAGATTGCGGATTGTGGATCAAGCTTCAAGAAAAAGAAAAGATTCACAATTATAAGAAAGTTACCGTTGCAATCTCTATCGTTTATGCTGATTACAAAAATACCTCTTATAACATTTCCTTTAAAATGCAATAATTAACTGAAAAATCAGTACATTGATCTTCACTTTTGTATGTATCTTATGACAGACTTTTTAATATATTGTAAACTAAATTTTGATTTTCTGTAAACTAAAGATTGTTGAATAAATATATATATATGGGTGTATTTATAGTTTTAAATTAATGAAATTATAAAAATTAAATTTTAAAATTAAAACATTTAACAATATTTAAAAAAAAAATTCAATAAATCTGATTATTTAAGTGTGATATGCGCATAAATGCATAATCACCTATGAATATATAAAAGTAAAATCAATATACTCATAAAAACATATATACAGATACATATGCATATATCTTACCCATAACCACGTATATACCACAAATCTAAAAAACACGGAAAAATTTTCAATGGAAATTAAATTATAAAAAAATGTTAGAGTATTTTTTATTCTTGTTTTAATTGCCGAAACTTCATATTGAATTGATAAAAAAATTGGTTATGTCAAAGGCTAAAAACATGGAGTTTGTTGGAGAAAATCAAGGAGCTAAAAACATAGAAGTTATTGGAAAAAAACAAGAAGCATAAAATTGGAACAAACACATCATGAAGATCTATTGAAACAAGGCTGGTCCGTTTCAATCATTTAAGACTTCGTCATCTGATTTGAGAGTTCATCAATGACAAAGAGAGAAATTGAGCTTAAAACGGCGAAACTAAATTATAGTATCTTTTTCACTTTGCGAAGTGGTTGTTTACACAAATCTTAGATTGTGTGTCTAGGGATTTGTGGGGGAGTGGCTTCAGAGTCATTTTGTAAGGCTACTGTGAGAATAGTCTTAGACTGTCATACATGCGTGTGTGACGCACATGGCTTAGAATTTGGATTCAAGACGGGTAGAGTCTCAGGGTGAGTATGAGTCTGTATTCAGGTGTACCTGAAAGACCGTTTGAATTAAATAGAAAATCCTTTGGAGTTTTAAAACGTCATCAAAATATATTGACCATCTACTCTTTAGTTCTTTCAAAAAAATTCATATACACATTGACATATACCTATATACCCATATTGTAACATACTGTGGCAATGTATCAATGCAATTTGAATAAATTTTATGAGTTTTTGACCGCGTTAAATTTGAGTTTTCTTTTGTTATGGTTTAAGAGTTTATTTCAAAACCATATCATGCTCTCCAAATGGCGTTCATATAACGTCCAACGACCCGCATGCTAATGAATATTGTGATAATTCAGTAAAAGGCAAAACATTCCACATGACAACGAAACAAAATAAAACAAAACCACATCACCATTTGAACCGATAACTCAATTTCCTCAAAAATGGAAGCTTCCTTAAATTGTATCAATCAAACATGGATTATTCGCATTTCAATCCAAACCCCTTTCTCCTATCCCACCACGGATTTTAGTTTGTGGAAATTATATCATTCCAAACATGGATTTTAGTTGATTTTCTAAAGAATTCTAACGTTAGTGTAAAGCCCGCAACTTTAGAATCTTTCCATAAGTAAAAGACACTATATGAACTAGTTCGGTTCTGTTCAGAATTAATACAATCTAAGCGAACATGGATATTCTTCAAATCCTTGTTGATTTCGGTTTGCCTTGTATTTCTTTTCTAGAGCTATTTATTGATTATGTATGCTCGAGGATGAGCAAAGGTCAAGTTCGGGGGAAATGATCACACCATTTTCGCTCTATAATTTGTTGTATGATTCTTTTATATTTATGATTATGTTAGTTCCTTTTTATGTCTTTCTAGGTCATTTTGTGATATTTCAGGCAAATGGTGCTAACAAGTAAACTTTAGAGAATATGGCAACTTTCACCACATAATGAACATAAGTACAAAAATAATGAAAATGATTGGCCCGAACACCAAAGTCCCTTGGACGAGCATATCGAAATTATATGCTAAAGAGTTCCAAAGGAAATGCTCAGGCAGAACGGTAATTCACTTGATCGATACAATCCACTGAAATCCTTCTAGAGGATTCCCTCAAACCGAGCAAAGATTAGCTCGGTCGAGTACTCAACCAAATAGAGATATCTTTTACACCATTAGGCTCGCTCGATCTGAGCCGACACCTTCTCGGTCGAGCAATATGCGTGACATGGTCAAACTTGGCTTTGATTTGAAGACAAGTACTTACAACTTGGATGGAGGACTTTGTGATGTATCTGCACTACATAACTGCTCGACCCGAACATAGGCCAACTCGGCTAAGCAGTCTACTGGATCCATTTAATAATTCAACATTGAATTATTTAAGTGATGAAATGCTTTTCTATAAATTGGGAAAAACTAAAAGCTTAAAGGATAGACAGGAGTGACGGAAGACGAGGAGAGATGAAGAAAATCTAGATAAATACTCCGAGATCATGTGGAAGAGTGAAGAAGCAATCCAAACTATATTCAAAAGATCAAACTACCAATGAAGACAAGGGTATGGCGGTGAGTGATTGAGAGATTGATTGAGCTTTCCTAAACCTTTTTACTTGTTCATGACTATATTTCTATCCATGCTTTAGGCTACAATTTTGTGTATGTGAACTTATTACACTTAATTATCGGAATTGTTAGTTTTTATTCCACGGTTTAATGAATGTTTTATTCTTTGGATTCTTGAATGAATTCGATGAATTGATTGTTGAATTGTTTAATGCAGATGGACAAGTTGTATTGGGATAAATTGTATGCATTAGATAGATATGAATCATCATATCGAGGGGTAGGTTAATCTGTTTAGGAATGAGGATATTGAGCAATAATGCATTCACCATGTCAGTCGGTGTGTAATGATTTAGATGTTGGATAGAAATTTAGACTGTGAGAGGTTGTCGATTTATTAATCACGTTCAATATGTAGGTTATTAGATGTGGATGTCAATGATCTATATGCTAGAATAGGATCTATACTACGAGAGAGTAGGTAGACACACTTAATATGATTGGATTCACCGATACGAAAAAAATGTAATGTCATGAAACTTTTGCGAGTTTGTATAAGTGAGAAAAATTCTCAAGTTTAGAAGTACCATCTCATTTTTATATAATTATAGTCTTAGTTTAGATTAATTTATCCATAATTAGATATACCTATACTTTTATTTTCATGACCATAGTTTTTGTTAATCATTAGTCTTAATCCCATTTAGTCCATGTGTCCATGTGTTCAACTATAGTACTACACGATCCATATCCTTGTGAAATATCTAGTCTTGGTATAAATATTAAAACTTATTTATATTAGATCACATCTAGAAAACATATCAACGTCACTTCCCGTGATGGATCTTACTTCGAAATCTATTCATTGACTTTAAATCGGTAATATCCCAAGGACAATGGATAAGAAGGAGCTCAACATACCTGTTCTAGAGCACAATAGTGCTCACGAACTTCGGGTGTTTCTTCTTATCATGAATTATTTATTGGGTTTTTCAACTAATGTATAAGTCAAGGACTACAACATTGGCTTTGTCTAATAAACTCTACCTTAGATGGTGCATGCACTAGAACGTCCTATCGTAGCTGTCAAGGATTTAAGAATATGTGAAGGTTATTGTGGATGACTGACGACTTTTTGATATTTCATTAAGTGATGTATGATAAGTATTCCAGACGAAGCTGCGGACTTGGATTCAAGACAATGAAATTTTTTAACATAATAATGTTGTGATTGAGAAACTAAATCGAAATATGAGTTCTTTTGGTGTTGATGGATGTTCTGAAGCTTAAAACAGAGAATACTCTTCGTGCTGAAGATCAATATGCATTTGGCTATACAAGCAGAAGACCTGAGGTGTCAACGAGGCAATGAAACTCTAGCTTACAAGTCATTAATCCAAGAGCCACGTCAAGAATATTATGGTATTGAAATGGGGAGCGGTCGCAATGGATGAGTCGATGAAGAATTTTCCGAAAATGGTGGTTTGAATTCTAGATCTTTCTTTTCTATACATATAGCTAATTTGATTCATATATTCTTTGATAACAAGAAGATAGTTGCTAATGGAGAAAATTTGAGATAATTTAGTTCTTACCTTATTTACTTTGCTGCCTATGCTTCGATAACCAAGTCGACTACAAAACCTATTTGAAACTCTTCCAATGACTGCTCCAAAATTAAGGTAAAATACAAAGCCCAACGTGGATTTGCTTTCACCTTTATCTGATACAAAACTCGCGTCGTAAATCCCTCTAACTTGAGATAGAGTTTCCATAGACGAGGAATTGGTCTTTGGTCATTCTCGATTATTTAAGAATGATTTACATCAATTTCAAATGTTGTTAACCTAGATCTGTCTGATACTAACTCGCTACACTTAGCACGAACACCATATCAAGCAATGTACATATTATGGTATACATGGTGGTTCCCTCTATGCTAGTGTATGGGATCTTACTCATGTGTTTTCTCTTATCTTAGGGTTTAAGACAGTTCTTTTGAGAGTGAGAAATTATAATGCCTACTGTCTTTCTTGGAATTTACAATGTTATACCGTCTCATGATGGTATCAATGTACACAGATTGGAGGAATCTCAATATACTCCTAGACCTATCTCTATATTCTCAAAATATAGGACGCGTCACCCAAGTATTTCATGGAGAATTGTTCAAATAACCAAACCTTAGTCAATTGTAATGGTGATACATCATTTCTTATTAGCAATATGTTATCCACACACAACAAAAGGAAAATAATATTGCTCCCACTAACCTTCTTGTACACACAAGGGTCTTTTTCACATTTAAAGAAGTTTAACTTTTCAACTATCTTTTAAAACCAAAGGTTCCCACTACGAGAAATTTGATTAAGTCCATAAATAGACCGATGGAGGTTGTATACCATACTAACCATGGATATCACCGTGGAAGCCATAGAGATGAGTCATGAAGACCGCTGGAGCATGCTATTGAAGAATGTTGTTTTCACTTCCAACTATCACATCTCATAGATTTGATAGGGTGATATCGCAATTTGCATAGATTTGATCATTGTCACACGAGATAATATTTCTTCGTAGTCAATCATTTATTATAACTCTTGACAATGAAATGGGCTTTATAGGTCTCTACTTACCATACGCTCCAATATTTTTCCTCGTAAAATCATTTACAACCGTTAGTCTAGAATTCTTTGAAGGTTCTACCGAATTCCATACTTTGTTGGGCATCATCAATCCCGTTTCGGAATCCATGACTTTTCACTACTTATCATAGTCAGAACTCTACGTCGCTTCCTTAAAATTCAATGGGTCATCATCAACGTGATTTCTTAAATTTTCTTACCCCATTAGGTTCAACCTATCATATGAATGTCCAGAACTTGTAGACCTTCAAGGAGGAACTTGTACTGAAGGTACTATCTCAAACATATTTTGTTACTGAACAAGTTCCTAAACTGGTTCCGTAACCTTCAACCATTGAAGATGAAACTCCCATATTCAACCTCAAAACATCCAGAAAATATTTCTCATGGGGCATCTCATGCTCCTAAACTTGTCTCGGTTCTATAGATTCTTGAATCTCGTCAAGAACGATTTTTTCACTATAATTTTCTTTCGTAAGGAACTCCCTTTCCTAAAAAAGAAATCGCACCTATAACTAGAAACACTTTGTATTCAGAGGGATGATACAAATAGTATCATATTTGTTTCTTGTGATATCCTATAAATCAATACTTATTGAATTTAGTGATGAGCTTATCTGATTGGAGTCTCTTGACAAAAGTTCGACAACCTTACACCCTTATATGTTGGAATTTTGCTTATATCATCTCCATATCTTATATGAAATTCTATACACTATTGTGGTGGAAACTTTGTTAAGCAAATAGACAACCACTTCTAAAGTTTATCTTTGAAGACTGATTGGAAGACATGTGAACCTATCATGTATCGTGTGACGCTGCCAACTTTTTTTACTAGAAAAAACTAAATAAAATGTTGCAAAAACTTAGGTTTGACCAAATGGATATCATGGTTTAATATATTGAGAAGTGGTTATGAATGGATGCAACTAATCGGGCCCACATGGGTCATGTATAAAAAAGGTAGTTGGCTGTGTAGAGGTGTAGTGTGAACATGTGTATAACATAGATGCATTAGTGTGAAAGGGTTTTAAATATGTCCATTAGGTAGTGGCCTTTTTCAATATAAATATACATTGATATATGAATTTTGTTCAACACAATTTCAACCTTAGTTTTAATAGGGAGAGAGTGTGTAAGAAAATTATAAAGAGAAATAGATCTAGGAGAGAAGGAAATTAGAGATAGAGAATTGCCATTCTTCTGTAAAACAATGAGTTTTTCCATAGTTCATTAAGATTTTTATAGGATTTAGTGATAAATTTCTTTACGTAATAAATTAAACTAGTTATAAAAATTAGAAGTTTTTTTTACCTAGAATTTGTAAAAGAATTACCAATAATTTTAGAGAATATATATATATATATATAGGATAACATTGTTAAAAAATGTCTTTATAAAAAATAATAATTAGTTATATATATGAAAGTTTAATTGATTTAGCACAGTAGAAGCATTTGAAATTAAATGTACGAGAACACAATAGTATAATATAAATGTATGTAGCGATCACGGATGTGGTAATCTATTAATAAAAATGATATTTACATAATTTTAAAAACTTGTAACATAAACTGGGATCCATAGGCTTAGATAAGGATATTGAAAACAATATTTACTTAGCCTCTAGACTAGTACCGAATACGTCGAAAAGAGATTGTAAAAGAAATATTTAATGAGTCTTATGGACTGCTAATGCAAAAACCAAAAAAAGAAAAAGTAAAAACCGTATTTAATTAGTCTTATAGACTAGTAATGTAAAAGTCAAGAAACATAAAATATGAGTTGTATTCACTTAGTCTTATAGATTGTTAATGTAAAAGCCGAGTAAAACAAAATAGAGAGTATGATGGAATGGAGAATAAGGCTTTATTTAAGTCTAAAGAGATGATATTATAAGTGTTGACCTAAAACGTCCAAATAGGGAGATAGGTTGTTCGCGTGGAAAGTCTTTGGATTATGTTTATCGTACTCACCCCGGTTTTGGTGTTATCTTGGGTGATAGGTCGATAGGACTGGGTTAACTATGACGAGGAGTAGTTCGAAACCAAGAGGACCACAATGATAAAGGGTGAAAATTTGACTTTACGAATTCCATATAGTTTTCTTCTAAAGGTTTTTAATTTCTTACAAACTTTTCAGACTTCTACGGGATAACTTCAAAAATTCCTCCTTCCGACCATTGCGATCCTTCCGACCATTGCGATCCTTCCGACCATTTCGACCCTTTCGACTAGTCTTTTCAATGTCAGACTACTGTTTTTTCCGGGTGCTAGCTATGCTTTTTATTTTACCAATGCCACATTCAAGACCTATATTAAAGGTTCTTTAATGTGGTCAATACATGCACATTGGTCATTCTTTGTATTTATTGTCTTTCTGAAATTTTAGGAGTCCATTTATTTTTCGTTATAAATAGAGGAGGAAAAACCGAAAAGCTACAACAAGCATTAAATCATCTCTTGTTTCGAGTCTTTCATTCTCTCAAAAGGGCGATTTCTAACATCTAACCCTAAATTCTCTAAAAAATCCTTCTTACCTTTGTGACCGTTAAGGTCACATGGTCGACCCAGGGCATCGTGCTGTCTATTTGTTACTCAATGTCTTGGTAATCGTCGGACTCAGTCTGTATG
>CM071866.1:37423617-37442491 GCA_036759665.1 Gynandropsis gynandra
ATTTTTGACACCAAAGCATCCTCCTTAATGTCATCTCCATAAGCCCTCATTTCATTACCCAACTCAGTCACTTTGTTGGCAAAATCCTTAATGGATTCCTTCTCCCCCTGCTTCAAAGTGTAGTATGTTGCCCTCAATCTTTGAAGCTTGATCATGGCAGTTTTGGGATCCCCTTGGAACCTCTCCTTGAGGAGATCCCATGCCGTCTTTGATGTCTCACATGTGGACAAGTGAGCTATGAATATCTCCTCTGTAACAGCATTGTAGATGAGTTCCAAGGCCTTCTGATCTCTTGCCTGTAACTCCTCCCACTCTGCAATCTTTTTCAGTCTTTGCTCTTCTGTCGTTTCAATCCCTAAAGCAGGTAGCTGAGGGATACCTTCTGTGACCACCTTCCACAGACTCTTTGACCTAAGGGTGGCCTTCATCTTGATCACCCATAGGTTATAATTTTTTCCTTCAAACACAGGAACTGGAATATTGTTCTGCATTTTTCAACCTTCTGATTTCTTGATGCAGGTTCTCAAATAGAGTATTTTTGCTGGACTTTCTTTTGTTTCTCTTGTGCTGGTTTTAGTGCTTTGCTGGTGCTGTAACTTGTGCTTCGGATTTGTGCCTTGGTGCACCTCTTGGCCTACTGGTCCAGGAGGCTCTGATACCACTGTTGTATTTCAGTGAACTTGAGCAACATAAACGTTGCTTAGATTACGTTCACTTTCTCCATGCTAATCTTGATTCGTGCAAACACAAATGTAAATAATGCTATCGAACAAGAAACTCACTCAGAATGAAAATATTTTGAGAGAAATTTAGGGTAGAAGAGAGAAAGATGAACACAGGGAAACACAATTTTTCTTAATAATGCAATGCTTTCCTTAATCCTCAAAAATACATAACTTATATGCCTATTGACATAAAAAACAAACGTGGAAAACATACTCAGGACCACTCTACACCTTTGTTTCGTTAATTACTAAATAAGGTAATATTTTGACTTCAAGTGTGGAATATATGTCCACTACAAAAATAGACAAAACAGGCTGCTTCTGGTGCATGCCTCTCCAACGTCCCTGAGCTTGTCCCCCGTTCCTTCGCGTCCCGTGTAGCTTTAGGACTCTTCTATCAACCTTCACCTTCATTCTTGTCCATTGGTCCAGCCCTGACAGACAGATCTTCCCCGTGCTTGCAAGCTCCCAACTCTGTAACTCGCAATGCCAATGCTCTGTTTTCCCCTGCCTCACTGTCCAAGAACATTTCAGTCTTGTGAGCAAGCTGATCAACTCCATCAGTAAGGGCCAGAAGCCCTAGCCAATATTGAGAAGAAATTGCATAGTCGACTAGACTTGCAACCTCGAATAAAATTATGGGTGATAAACATTCCATAATTATAGAATTAAAGAATTTTGTGAGAAAGCTTATGGTCGAGGCAAGACAAACCGATCAGGTAGAAAATCAAGAGTTTCATAAAGCTCTTCTTCCACCACCTCCACCATATCTGAGGGCTATTAGGACTCTAGACTGCCACCATATCATAGATGCGGAAAATGGGGTACCAAATATTTTCAAAGAGAATGTGTGTCTCCAATGAATGTTGAGGAATAATTAGATGGTATGAAGAAGAATTTTAATTCGACTAGATTTCCATCGAAGTACTAGGTAGACAGCAGTTCTTACTTATTGGAAGGAAAAGCATACTTCTTGCGGAAACACTCAGGATGTATTTTTGCCCACGGGACGAGTTCTGCAAAGAATTCAAGCAGAAGACATCCCACAAGACTCACGGGATGATATGGAGATTTTTTCTTGGAGATAAAGCAAGGAAAGAGCAATGTAGTCCAATACCATGAGAGATTCCTCAAACTCTCACGCTTTGGGTGCTAGGAATATGACCTCCGAAGGATTGACAATGAATAATTTCCTTCTTCTTTTGAAGATAAGACACTATGGGGCGGTGATCTCCTATGATACTATGTCAGCATTGGTAAAAAAATCACCAAGGTTGAGAAGAAGCTTATAGAATCTGTTGCACTTCATCAGGTGAAGGATAAGGACATGGAGAAACAAAATGTTCAATCTAGCCAGGGTAAACAAGGCATGAAGAGGCAGACACCATCTCGAATGTACACAGAGGTGTGTCGAGTGGCACATGGAAATTGCTTCCATTCTGGAAGTAACAGACATATTATGCAGGTCTGCCCACATAATGAGAAGTATAAAGCATGCTACCATTGTGGAAGTCTAGATCATAGTGTCCAAGATTGTCCCCAACCCGCTGCAAAAAATGCACTAATTAGATCAATGCCACAAACTACTTTCAAATGTACAAAGGAGTAGACTTCTAAGAGAAGGACGGCGCAACCAAAAGTTTACACTCTTGGGGTATATAGGAGCAATAGATGACAAATATTGATGAAATAGAGCCAATCACGAGTAGTTTTCTAAAGCATTTATTTTTTGTGTATAGTGGTAGTATAATAGATATTGGAAACTAAAATGTAGAAGATATGAATGTGTTTATATTTAGGATGTTCAGACAATATTCATGTTGTACGAACCCTTCTAGTCGACGGAACACTATCTTACATGTTGTTCAACACGAGAGCCACGCATCATTTTGTAAGCCTAACTATAATTGAGTATTTATCAATCATCTCGGTGGCTAACATCAACACCTTGCGAGTGCATACGCGTGAAGGTCAGAAATTGATTTCTCAAGGTATCCTCAGACATATTTCAATAGTGATAGAAGAGACTAAGATGAGCATATATCTTGTCGTAATTTCAATGTCTAAATATGGTGTCTTCTTTGGAATGGATTAGTTATCTAAGCACCGAGCAGTGCTAGATTGAAAGTGTGGGAAAGTATGGTTCCAAGGGTAGGATAAAGAATTTTGAGATCAAGGATTGAGGACTCAAATACCTTGCTACCTAAAAAATTAAAGAAGTATGATCACCACCTCAAACGAAAAGTATTCTAGTAATGCAAGAATTTTAAAGTGTTTTGAGTAGATCTTTTTGAGATTGAACTAGCGCCTGTAACCTTATCTCTGAAGCTCCATATATGATGGAACCTATTAAAATGGTAGATTTGAAAAGAAATTGGATGAACTTCAGGAGAAAGGGTTTATATGATGGAACCTATGGAGATCCAATGTTTTTTGCTAAAAAAAAAAGAAAAAAATTTCGTCATTGCATGGATTATCGTGCATTGAATAGAGTGAATATAAAGAACAAGTATTCACTTCCCCGAATAGATGAGGTGTTATACCAACTTAAGGGTGCCATATGGTTTTCCAAGATCGACTTAGCATTGAGTTATCACCAAATTTCGATGTCTTAAGGAGATATTATTTATGTTGATATTTTCTTAACAAATGCTCGTGGTGCATTTATGAAGTAGATAAACAATGTATTGAGAGAATTTTTTGGATCGATTCTTCATTGTATTCATTGATGATATTTTGGTTTAACTAAGAGTGATAATGAGCAGATAATCCACTTAAGGTTGGTAATAGAAAAGCTAAAGAAACATAATTTATTCGCTAATTTAAAAATGTGTAGTTTTTAAAAATGTAAGTAGGAGTTCTAAGTCATGTTGTAGGGGTACTGATAGACCAAAAAAAAGTTTTAGCAATACTGGATTGGCAAAGACCCAAACTGCGATAAAAATTCGCACTTTCCTATGACTAACAAGTTATGATCAGCATTTTGTCAAGAGCTTTTCTAGCATAACCAAATCAATGAATAATTAACTAGTAAAGATATACCATTTCTATGAACAGAGGCTTGTGAAGAATCTTTTATGAAGTTAAAAGAAAGACTACCTGAGCCACAATTTCTGACTTTACCTTAGTCAGGGTAATCGTACATTGTGTATACAGATACTTTTAAGTTTGGATTAGGATGTGTGCTTATACAAGAGGATAAGTTGATTGCCTATGCTTCTAAGAAATTGCGTAAACAAATAAACCTATCTGACTCATGATCTTGAAATTGTTGTAGGGGCTTTTGTGTAAAAAATCTTGAGGTCTTATCCTTATGGAGAGAAAGTACAAGTAGGTATTCACCAACCACAAATGTTTGAAATATATCTTCACGCAATTTGAGTTGAACTTAAGTTAGTGACAGTGGATAAAAGTTGTAGCTAATTATGACTTAGACATAGAATGTCATGGAAGGAAGGCGAATGTGATACCTTGAGTCATAAAAGGGTTAAAGTAGCATTGATGCGAGAATACACAACAGTATTGATTCAATTGAGAACTCTTATGTTGGATGTCTTTCGGAAAGACACTGATGTTATAAGAATGAAAGCTATGAAGTATGAATATCTCTTAACCGCATTTAGAATGGGACAATCATAGGAGCACAAATGTAGAAAATTATAGCTAATCTTGAGAATCCCATGTATAAGGAGTATGAGGTGATGGAAGATGGAATGATAATGACTAGAGGTAGAGTACGCATACTAAAGAATAAATTAATTTTGAGAAGCAATCTAGAGCTGATTCCATAAGTCTAAATTATCTATTCATCATTGATCCTTCAAGATTTATCGGGACCTTTTCTAATTTTATCATTGGACAAAAATGAAGAAGGAAATAGTTCGATAAATCAAATGTTATCCAAACTGCCAAGTGATCAAGGTAGAACAACAAATCTTGAGAAGGAAATTGCAGAAATTATCAATTCCATAATGGACATGAGATGGTGTTACAATGGTTTTTTATGGGGTTACCTTTAACGCATTTTGGAAAAGACTCCATTTGGATAGTAGTGGACCGGCTAATGAAGTTTGCACATTTTATTCCCATAAAAGACAATTTATGTGGAACACTTAGAAAAGTTTTATATAGCTCGAATTTTACAATTGCATGGCGTACCACAGCATACACTACAAAAACATAAATTTCAATTGATGTTTGAATGAATAGGTATGTTAAAAAAATTCAATGGATTCTAACGGTTAATCAACAAAAATCTATTAAAAATTCAAACAATTAATCAACAAAAAAGCACTATTGAGACCCATTGATAACTATTGGGAAGTCTATTGCAAGTTTCAATGCTTACCAATGGATTACATTCATTGGAACATATCAACGAGTTTTCAACGAATACTAACCACTGTAAACGCTTGTTGAAATCCATTAGCATTTTTGTTGAAAGATCATTGAAAACATGTTAACCATTTCAACGGATGCCCGTTGAACTTGTTAATGGGTATCTTTATATTACGAACGAATGATTGTTTACATATTTAAATTTCCGATGCAATTGTTAGAAAGTTTTGGTCGTTCCAATTTAATGGTCATCTATTAGTATTATCAACGGATGATCTTCGAAAAAGGTGTTATTTATATCATGAACTAGTTTTGTCTATCACCACCAATTCAAAAGAGTGGATGTATAGAAGAATGAGATGTAAAACTGAAGTACCATAGTCAAGATATTATTTGTAGATACCTTTATAAGATCAATTTTGTGGAGACTTATCATGTTTAGGTTTTGCACAATGAAGATAGTGGTTTTAAAGGTAGGACATAATAGTAATCATAATCAATCGAAATAAATGATGAGGAACTTACAACAACAATGACGGCCAACACATATGTGTAAATGGTATCAGATGCTCTCAAAGTTGTTTAACACGCACGTCCAAACAATAATATGAGAAGATATTTTGACTTATGGGATGCGGCGAAACCACCTATATATGATGTTTATCATGAAGGTTACTCTAGTTTATTTTTACCATCAAGATTGATGAGTATAAAATCAATTACAATGTGATATAAAATTGCATGGATTCGTTTTGTCAATTTATCACTTATTATTGTTGCAGTATAATCAAGCTTCAAAAAAATATTATGAAACAAAAAATGTTTTAAAGGATTTAGACATGTTGCATTAGAAGATTGATATTTTTAGAAATAGTCTCATGCAATTTTCAGGAGCAAATAGAGTTCTTTTGGAATAAAAATTTTTAAGTGCAAGAATATTTCGTCCTTAAAAACCCTTTTCGCAGAAATACGTGGCATACAAAAAATCTTCAACATGCTTGTAGCAAACAGGTTGCGAAGATTTTATGAGTCAACGAAAATCGATGTATCTATGAGATGGCACGTGAACACTCAAACAATGAAGAAATAATAAAACATCTGTCAGATGGTAAGCTTGAAACGATTTCAATGACATATTTCTTAAGTTTGCATATAAAACCAAGAATGTTTATGTTTGCCTATAAACTGATAGTTTTAGTCCATATAAACAATTTGAAAGTTAATATTCTTTATACCCTATAATGTTGTCTTAGTATAATTTGCTTCCTCATATGTGTTTGGAAAGAGTAGTTATGTTTCTAGCGCTACTAATTCCAGAACCATCTGAAAAAAATATTTTTCACGATTATGGAAAGCTTTCCTAAAGGAAAAAATTTCGTATGAGTATGACATGCAACCCTCACACCGATGGACAATCTAAAAAGAAAATAAAGACATTAGAAGATATTTTCTGAGGTTGGATGTTAGAATGGCCAGGAAATTGCGAAGATATGTACCATTAGTAAATTTGGTCAACAATAACATCTACCATACAAGTATTGACTTTGTCGTTAGTAATGTCAATTTGGGTTAGTTTTATGGGTTAGCCCAACCCAATCCATTCAAAATATATAATTGTTTGTATTATATCGACATAAGATTAAATGGGCTAATTGGGTATAAAACTAATTACATTAATTTTAATGCATTTAACCCATATATCATTTCTTTTCTCACCTTTACTTCTCTAAACTCCCTCAGATATCTCATACGTTCACTATGGTCGCGTTTACACTTCATTTTAAATTCGCCGTCGTTTTGAATACCCGATTTTGACTAGCATTTTACCCGATTTCTATCTGAATTTTAATCTGATTTCCTCCAATTCTACCACGATTTCACCCAATTTCACCAAATTTCAAATGGATTTCATCCAATTTTAACATGATTTCACCCAATTTCAATTCGAGTTCACTCAATTTCCCGAATTTTCAAATCGATTTCACCTAATTTCAACCAGATTTCACCCAATTTTAAATCGATTTCACCCAATTTTAACTCAATTTCACCGAATTTGAATCCAATTTCATTCAATTCTAACTCGATATCACCCCATTTCACCTAAATTTAACTTGATTTCACCCAATTTTAACTCGATTTCACGGAATTTTAAACTAATTTTAATCTGATTTCACTCAATTTCAACCCAATTTTAGCTTGATTTCATTGAAGTTTAACCCCATTTTACCAAATTTTAACTCGATTTCATCCAACTTTACCGAATTTCAAACCGATTTCACCCCATTTTAACCCAATTTTAACTCGATTTCATACCATTTCACCGAATTTCAACCCGATTTCATCCAATTTTGACTCGATTCACCCAATTTCATCCAATTTTAACTCGATTTTACCCAATTTTCCGGTTATAATTCACTGACATTGGGTGAAATCGGGCTAAAATTTGGTAACATTGGGGGAATCGAGTTAAAATTGGGTAAAATCGGGTTAAAATTGGGTGAAATCAGTTTCATAAATTATTTTTGGAATATTAAAACATTAACTATAATATCTAATTCATATAAATATAAATAATAAATTTTAAATGATAAAAATATATATATAAAAGGTTAATTATATGAATAAATTCGTTTAACTCGATCTGTATAACCTATTATTAAATGGGTCGGGTTGAATACACCCCAACTATATTATAAAACCCATTTTAGTTTAATGGCTTGGGTTGTACCCAACCCATTAACATCTCTATTTGTCGTTGGTTGATCATCTCGTTTTTCTACACGATTCTCGCATGGTTTTAGACATGTTTATAATGATAATTGCAAAGTTTACGCCTGAATTTGTATCCGTTTTACTTGTTTTCGTGTTTTCGTGTTTTTATAGATTTTAATGCGTATTTGATTCACTCGAAACTATGGAGCGTACACGGGACATAATTCAAAATGGAAGGTCACAACGGATCGAATGGATCGAGAAATGGATAAGTCATGGCCGAGCATGATCAAATGCACGATCGAGCATGCATCAAAGGACACAACCCGGTCGATCATGATCAAATGCACGACCGAACGCTCATCCTCACGTTGCGCATGATCGGGCATCCTAGCCAACACGGTTGGGAATCCTCCTTGGTGAAGCTGCACGGTTGGGCTTTGTGGACAGCATGGTCGAGCATCCTCCTTGGTGAAGCAAGAGCACGGTTGGGCATTTAGTGCAATTTCATCCCTGTAGCTTGAGCACGGGTCGGGCGTTCCAAGAGCATGGTCGGGCACCTACCATTGAAGGCAGCACGGTCGGGAATCAAGGGTAGAACTGTTGGGCAATGAGCAAAACAACTCCCTATTTGCACGGGATGAAGTATGCCCGACCAGTCATGACATGGAGCATGATCAGGCATGACTTTTTAAAATGGCCTACCCACGAATTTGGTGGAAATCAGTCGGCCAAAGCTTCAAATTAATGTTTATAAAACGTGAAGGGCATAAACCATTTATCATTAATCCATCCACCATCCAGGACACACCATTCACAGCCACCATCTATCCATAGAGTCCCCTTGTTGGGAGTCACGCAAGGAGTCGGAGATTGATTCGGGATTATCGCTCGTTTGATATCTCTACGCTCCTTACTCTACTGTTTCGATTATTTTGTTTAGACTCACGAGCAATTAGTAGATTTGTTCTAGGAGAAAGGATTAGCCCATGGCTATCCCGGAACCATCTTCGTTTCGTTTATCTATTCTTTATCTGAGCGCTTACTGTCTTGTATTTATGAAAGGCCACGTATATGCATGTGTTAGGGATTAGGAGAAGGACAAAAAGGTGAATTCTAGTCCTAGAAGATCAGGCCTAGAACAACTAAGGTCAGCTCACGAAAGTAGGATAGTAACGGTTGAGGGTTGAATCCGGCGAATCATGAATCGTTATGGGGTTTAGTTGGGATGTCAGCCACGGAAGTAGGGGATGAATCAATCTAGTCACGTTACTATGCCTTGAGAGAGGTTAGGTTCTACATTAGGATCGTCTGTCTTAGATATCTTGATAGGGAATGCATGATTAGATAGATTGAAGATAGGTTTCGGAAGCCATGCGGTGAAACCGGATCCTAGGGCGTTTGTCTATTTGCTTAAAACTCACTTACCCACTGCATATTCATTCACTTCATCATTGCATCTCACCATTATTATTCTTTCGCAGCAGACATTGGGTCTACTTTTGATTCTTATATCGTGTTACATTAGTCCTCGTGGGACCGACACCTTAATTACTACACATGTGTCGCGCACTTGTGGGTAGTTTAGATTAACTTGTTTAACTAGACACGCATCAAGATTTTGACGCCATTGCCGATGATTAATTGTCAACACGTTTAGGATTCAGATTTAGAAACATACTCTTTTTTTCTTCTATTTTTCTTTCCTTTTTGTTTCTTTCTACTAATTCTTTTTACTTGTCTTTCGTAGGTGCATGACCTTATCTCAAGGTAATTGGAATTTGCACCGAATCGACCCCGAGATTTAGAGAACGATTAATAAGCGAAAGAATGGCAAGGGAGAAGAAAGAGTAGACACGACCAATCCACAAGCAATGGACAACCGTAATGATGTATTAGATGGTCACGGACAGCCGCAATTACCCCTGGGTAATGTGGCGCAAATATAGCAACCACAGGCTCCTCCACCATGTCGTCTTCGTGATTTACGTGGTGTCGAATATGAGTAATGTCCAAATTGCAATAAGAACTCCCGCTGTTGCGAGGGATCAATTCGAGATCAAGCCCGCGATAATCAACATGTTATACCAAAAACAGGTTATGGCGGAAATCACGAAGACCCTCATCAACATCTACGAGACTTCTTAGAGCTTTCAAGCACATTGAAAATTCATGGAGTCTCAGAGGATGCTATTTTGCTATGTCTCTTCCCTTCTCTATTGGGGACTAGCGAACACGTGGCTACAATCTCTTCCCGCTGGTTCGATAACTACATGGGACCAGCTTTGTACGACATTCCTATCACAGTTCTTCCCTCCAAGCAAATGATCCAAATGCGAGTAGAAATTAAAATGTTTAGAAGTCGAGAGGGAGAACGTTATTTGAGGCATGGGGGAGATTCAAGGACCTTTTACAAATGTGTCCTCATCATGGTCTTGAGCAATGGTATATGATTCAAACATTCTATATGGGATGACGTATGAGCATAGAACGACGTTAGACAATGATGCTCGAGGATCATTCAAGGACATAAGCATTGAAGAGGCATACGAGATTATCTAAAATCTTGCCATAAACCACACGATGTGGTCTACACCAAGAAGTATGCCAAACAAGACACGAGGTCTTTACGAAGTTGATTAAAGAAACACGATGGGCAATGCGGTGAATACCATGTATTGTGCAAATTGTGGAGATACAGATCATATGGCTTACCAATGCACAATGCAAGAAGGCATGGAGCATGTGAACTAAGCCCAACAGCAAGGCAACGCACAATTTGGGAACACCTACAACCCGAATTGGAGGAACCACCCGAATATCTCGTATCGCACGACAAAACCGGTGAAATTTTTGGGTTTTTAGAAAATGCAGCAGCCAACAGCAATCGATTCAAGCTAAATTCAACGAGGAAACGGGGACTGCGATCAAAAGGCTTAAAACTCAAATGGAATCCTTGAGCAAGCATGTGAAGATCCTTGAAAATTCCATTGCACAGCAAGCTGCCTCATCCTCTCGGAGTCCCAGAATGCTACCCGGAAAGCCTGATCCAAACCCGAGAGAGTACATAAACGTCATCCCTTTGTGTAGTGAGGGTAAGATAGAGAATCCACCCTCAAAATCGCAAGAGAACGTTGCTGGACATTCGGTAGAAAGGGCAGAGTTGTGATCATGGAAGTGTATGAGCATGATTTTGAGAAGCCATATGTTGCTCCTTCGACATACGAACCTCTCGTACCATTTCCTAGACGCTTGGTGAGCAGCAAGAATCAAGAGAGTGTGACCAAATTCTTCCGTTGCCTCAAGCAGCTCGACGTCAACATGTCGTTCGTGGAAACGCTTCAAAAGATACCTAATCAAGCAAATTACCTTAAGGAGTATCTTTCCAAGGAGAAGCCAATCAAAGAGAGTGAGATAGTAGCACACACTGAGGAATGCAGCACCATTTTCCAAAACAAGCTGCCCCCGAAATTGAAGGACCCCGGAAGGTTCGCCATCCCATGCACCACAGGAGACATTGACAAAGCTTCATGCAATTTGGGAGCAAGCGTGAGCATAATGCCAGATTCGATATATAAGCGGGTGAACTTTAGGAATATCAAGCCTACCAAGATGCATCTACGGCTAGCTGATGGTTCGGTAAGGAATTCGGTGGGAATTTTTTAAAACGTTCCCACCAAGGTAGATAGTATTTGCATTCCTACTGATTTTGTTGTACTCGATATCGAGGAATATGCTAACGTACCTATTATTCTTGGATGACCATTCTTAGCTACTGCAGGAGCGAAGACAGATGTACAACAAGGGAAGCTCTCTCTACGTGTCGGTGACGAGAAGATTGAATTCCATTTGTCCAGCTTTAAGAAATCATGCTATAGAGTTGATGTGTTGGACAAGCCGGCGAATGACCTTGTTATAGCGTAAGTATTTCCGATCCTTTTGAGAGAGGGCTAACAAAAGTTTGCAATGATGTAGGACTTTAAAGGAGCCAAGGTATATACTAAATTCGTGAGTGCAATTGAGGTACTGCAAGACGCTTTACATGAGAAGATACCGTACGAAACGCTCACTGATTTTGCGGTAGAGAAGGCGTCTAATCTTCAGCTTGAACCTCTTCCTTCTTCTTTTTGCCCTGAGATGCGAAAGCCACCCATTCATCTCAAGAAGCATAGGAGAGGGAGCCCTTCAACATGTATGCACTGGATGCCTAAAGAGGAGAGCCGCAAACCCTCCATCGACGATCAAAAGAGGCTTACCAATGTTTGGAAGAGAAAGGAGCAACGAAGGCAATGCTCAGTGATAAAGAATACCGCGCTGAAGGATGGCACGATACAAAGACCCTATCTCGTGACTTTTGGCCAGGTGATTTTGTTCTACTTCTTGACTCTCGTTTTAGTTCTTTTCCGGACAAATTAGATTCCCATTGGGCTAGTCCGTTTCAGGTACGAGAAGTCTTTACACATGGCAAGGTAGAATTATGGAGCCATTCGAGCGAACGTTCACAACAAATAGGCAGCACTTTAAGATAAATCAAGCCGCTCCACCGATCAAAAGCGGAAACTCCATCTCCCTATTTGATCCACCCATTGCGCACACATAAAACATGCAGACTTCAAGCTTAACCACGTTAAACAAGCGCTTTCTGGGAGGCAACACAACATTTGTTTTCATTTGTTTCGTCTTTCGGACTTGGTTTATTTGAAAATCATAATACATTAAAAAATATCATTAAAAGGAAGACGAAGACCTACAACCGTGACTTACCTTCCTTATCCTCCATCAGAGATTTACGTCGATGACGCCGTTCAATTCAATTCTTGGGGAGTAGCTCACGTTTGTCACGTGACTTCATTTCATTTTCTTTTGTTTTTTGTTTTTCTTAGTTAGTTTTAATTTTTTTTAGTTTGAGTCGTCCCAGGCACATGTCAGGTACCACGTTTTGAGATGAACCTTTAACCTAGGATGCTTAAGAAGTTGGCTTTTTCCGTGATATCTTGCATGTTAGAGATTATTAGTTGATTGAGGAATGAGTAGGTCGTAAGTCTTTTGGAATCCTAGTGTTATTTATGGGAAGTTCAAACGAGTTTTCTAGGTTAGTTTCTTGGTCATACTTTCTATCCAAATGATTATAATTTATATTGACGATGCTTTGCTTATTTTTAACGAGGATGATTTGATCATATGAGTTGAGCTTGTTTTGCAGAAAATAAGAATGCACACTAACACTCCGCTATCGACAGAAGTAAAGCCTAAAAAGAATGATCTAAAATTGATACGAGTGCATCGACCTTGATAATTTGTTCATGGTTTGGGTCTAAGTGGTGGGTTGGCGATCATCTTTCTACGTTCTAAGAGCAAGGCACATAAAAACGCCATCTACTCCACTGCACTCTTGAACGAGGTGCAAGAGTATACCATCATCGGTAGGTTAGGTCTAAGTAGAAGTTTAACCCCTTTAAATCCAATATCCTAGAAGCCTAGTGTGTTTGAAATATCAATAAAAGAAGAATAAATAAAGAAAGAAAAAGAAAATAATGGAATGAAAGAATAAATAAGCTCAAGAATAAAACAAGTTTCCTCTTTGATTATGTGATTAGCATTTGTTTGAAGTCTCGTTTGGTAGAGAGAGTTGTGGTTTCTCATTTAGCTCGTCTTTGATTTAATTTCTTATGAGTAGCCATGGTGAACCTAAGATGAAAACTGAAATTTATTAGACCAAAATTTGCTCAAACTTGTTTGTTGATAGATTAGGTTTGCTTTAGTGGTATTTCTAAGGGAAAGGGGAATTCTCTCGCTTTATATCTCCCACGTGTTCCACGTTTACGTAAGCAAACATTCAAGTCTGGGGGATTTTGATCATCTCGTGTTCATACACGATTCTCGCATGGTTTTAGACACGTTTATAATGATAATTGCAAAGTTCATGTGTAATTTGTATCTGTTTTACTTGTTTTCGTGTTTTCATGTTCTTATAGGTTTTAATGCATATTCGATTCATTTAGAAGCTAAGAAGCGTACACGGGACATAATTCGACATTGAAGGTCACAACAGATCGAATGAAACGAGAAATGGATAATTCATGGCCAAACATGATCAAGTGGATGACCAAGCATGCATCAAAAGACACAGCGAGGTCGAGCATGATCAAATGCAAGACCGAGCGCTCATCCTCACGTTGTACACGACCGGGCATCCTAGCCAGCATAGTCGGGCATCCTCCTTGGTAAAGCAGCACGGTCAGGCTTTGTGGACAGCATCGTCAGGCATCCTCCTTTGTGAAGCAAGAGCACGGTCAGGCATCAAGGAGAACACAGTTGGGCGTTTGGTGAAATTTCATCCCCGTAGCTTGAGCACGGGTCGGGCGTTCCAAGCGCACGGTCGGGCACCTACCATTGAAGGCAGCACGTTCGGGTATCAAGAGTAGCACGGTTGGGCAATGAGCAAAAAAACTCACCTTTTGCATGGGATGAAGTATGCTCGACCGGGCATGACATGGAGCACGGTCGAGCATGACTTTGTAAAATGGCCTATTGACGAATTTGGTGGATATGAGTTGGCCAAAGCTTCAATTTCAAGTTTATAAAATGCGAAGGGTATAAAACATTCTCCATTAATCAATCCACCATCCAGAACACACCATTCACACCCACCATCCATCCATAGAGTCCCCTTGACGGGAGTCACGCAAGGAGTTCGGAAATTGATTTGGGATCATCGCTCGTTTGATATCTCTACGCCCTTTATTCGACTGTTTCATTTATATTGTTTAGACTCATGAGCGAGTAGTATATTTGTTCTAGGAAAGGGATTAGTCCCTGGCTTTTCCGGAACCATCTTTGATTCGTTTATGAATGCATTTCCCTATTTCGTTTATCTATTCTTTTTCTGAGCGCTTATTGTCTTGTATTTACGAATGGCCACGTATATGCATGTGTTAGAGATTAGAAGAAGGAATGAAAGGTGAATTCTAGTCCTAGAAGATCAAGCCTAGAACAGCTGAGACCAGGTCACAAAAGTACGGCAGTAACGGTTGAGTGTTGAATTCGGCGAATCATAAATTGTAATGGGGTTTAGTTGGGGTGTCAGCTATGGAAGTAGGGGATGAATCAATCTAGCCACGTTTCTATGCCTTGAGAGAGGTTAGATTCTACATTAGGATTGTCTGTCTTAGATATCTTGATAGGAAATGTACGATTAGATAGATCGGAGATAGGTTTCGGAAGCTATGCGGTGAAATCGGATCCTAGGGCGTTTGTCTCTTTGTTTAGAACTCACTTATCCATTGCATATTCATTCACTTCATCATTGCATCTCACCATTCTTATTTTTTCGCAGCAAGCATTGTTCTACTTTTGATTCTTAGATCGTGTTACATTAGTTCTCGTGGGATCGACACTTTAATTACTACACATGTACCGTGCATTTGCGGGTAGTTTAGGTTAACTTGTTTTACTTGACACGCATCATTGGTATGCTGGACCAAACTGGGGGAGCGTACCATTTTCGAAGTCCACAATGTTACAAAAAATATTTGTCGTATTTGGAATGACCATATACAGATACGGATTATCAAGTTAAACAACTAAGGCGTAGAAAGAATATATGGTCAAAGGTTTTGAGGAACACCATGGCGTGGAATGCATGATGTGAGAAATTGAAGTGAAGATGTATAAGGAATATCTAGAATTATACTAAAAATAGTATAATAATTGTGACTCAATATCCATCTTATGCATCGTTTATGTGAATTCGAAGACACATTTATTCGTAGTGGAGAAGATTTGTGACACCTGACCAGACTTAAGAAAACATTAATCTCATGAGGAGTGGTTATGAATTTATGCAATTAATCAAGGCTGTAGGTGTGATTTCAACAACAACAAAAAAGAGGCAGTTGGTTTTGTAGAGGTTGGTATATTGGGAATGAGTGTATAGAATAGGCACACATGTGTGAAACTGTGTTAAATATGTCCACTGGATAGTGGCATTTGGTTAATATAAATATACATGGGTACATGCACTATCTCAACACAAAACCAACGTGAGTTTATTAAACTCTAGTATGTGAAAAGATTATAAAGAGAAGGAGATCTAGGAGAGAACGCAATTAGAGATCAAGAATCGTCATTCAACCGTAAACGATGAGTTCTTCCATGCTTTCTTTCTTTGTTATTTTATATTATTGCATGATAATTTTTTACGCATTAATTGAAAAAAATAGTTATAAAAAATAGTTTTTTACCTATAGAAATTTGTAATGTATTACCAATCATTGTATAGCATATATATATCTATATATATATCACTGTGAAATCAATAGATGTTAACATATGAATTACGCTTTGTATTAGGACTATAATTGGGCCTTGATTACTTGCTGATTTATCTTTGATTACTTGCTGATTTATATTATATATAGACTTGATATGATGATAATAAAGGACAAGGAATCATTCTCCTAATTATATGGTATCAGAAGTCTTATCCTAGTTTTCAAAATTTCAAAATTCAAAAATTTTTTTTCTTCGGCCGCCGCCTTTAATCCCTTCGGCCGCCTCTCTTTTTCGGCCACCGATCATCCGTCTGCATCGGCCGAGCCTACTTCGGCCGCCTCTCTCCCCGGCGCCCCTAAACCTGTCCGCTGCCGCTCCTCAACGCCGCTCCAATGGCTGCCAACGCTTCTGCCATATCGGAAAAACCGTTCGGGGTTACCAATATCAAATCCCACATCCCAATCATTCTCAACATGGAGGAGATGAATTACGATTCATGGCGCGACATCTTTGAAACTCATTGTCTCAGTTTCGGCATTTTGAGCGACGTTGATGGCTCCGCCCCGACGAATGACACACCAACCGAGGCATGGATGCGTCTTGACGGCCTCGTCAAGCTTTGGATCTATGGAACCATTTCAAAACCCCTACTGCAAGAAGTCCTTAAGACAAAATCGACGACTCGGGCGATATGGCTATGACTCGAACGGCTTTTTCGGGACAACAAAGAAGCTCGAACAATCCAATTGGACAACGAGCTACGTACAATTACAATCGGTGACCAATCCGTCTACGCATATTGCCAACGTCTCCGGAAAATTGCCGATCTTCTCGACAACCTCGACGCCCCGGTATCCGAAAAGGCGCTTGTCATGCACGCCCTCAACGGATTAAATGAGAAATTCGATAACATTGTTAATGTTATCCAACATCAAAAGCCCTTTCCCACGTTTGATGATGCGCGATCCATGCTCTCGCTCGAGGAACAACGCGTCTCCCGCCACCGACGCCCCGACCCAACGCACACGGACAACGGCTCGGCTCCCACCGTCCTCCTAAGTGACACCAACAACGGTTCACCTCCTACCGCGCCACAACCGTATCACCAACACCGAGGAAGATCGCAGCGACGCGGACATCGTGGCAACCGTGGTGGAGCAAACCGTCATCACTCAGGAAATCCGTGGCATCAAGGACAGGGACAAATCCCATATACGGCGGCCCCGTTCCCCGGCTCCTGGACCACGCCGTATCACGGCCAATATGCGCCACCATATTGGCCATCTCCGCCTATCCACTCGGCGGGACACGGTCCGCAACCGCCCTACCCGTGGACCGCGACCCCAGTCGCACATGCTCCTCCACCGTCATTTGGAGCACCGTGGGCGTCAAGCTACACATCTCCGGTGCCTCCGCCGTCCCGCCCACATTCCCACTCGGCTAATCTCATGCAAACACCGAGCGCACCGCCCCCTCCGGCCGCCGCTCAGACGTCCATAGATCTACCTCCGAATCTCATGCAAGCATTCAATGTTGTCACTCTTCAAAACCCTAGCGACACATCATGGTACATGGATACCAGGGCTACGGCTCATTTGACGTCACAACCAGGTATACTAACGTCCACTTTTAATTCGAGCATTAAACATGTCGTTTACGTCGGAAAAGGATCCTCTATTCCCGTTACTGAAACTGGCCAAACAATAATACCTACACCTAACCGAAAATTCAAGCTTCCTCAGGTTCTCGTCACACCGTCGATTGTCAAAAATCTTATCTCGGTAAGACAATTTACTCGTGATAATAGTTGTTCTGTTGAATTTGATCCTTGTGGCTTTTCTGTGAAGGACATTCAGACGGGAACGGTTCTACTCCGATGTGATAGCTCAGGACCGCTTTACCCTATCCTCCCACCCCTATCCCGCGCTCGGCCTTCGCCTCGTGATCACGCTCTCATCACGTCGGGTACCACTTGGCATCACCAACTTGGGCACCTTGGGGTTTCTAGTTTTCGTTCTTTGATTTCTTCGGGCTTTATTGATTGTAATAAAGACAACGCACAAACTCTTTTTCGTGCGTGTCAACTTGGGAAACACATTCGCTTACCGTTTGATAAATCTCTCACTTTGGCCAATTCACCTTTCGAAATTATTCACTCCGATGTTTGGACATCTCCCATTCCAAGCATTATCGGTATCAAATACTATGTCCTCTTCCTTGATCAATTCTCTCACTTCGTTTGGATTTATCCCCTTTGACGAAAAAGTGATGTTTTTTCCAAATTTATCCATTTCTCGTCCTATGTCCAAACACAATTCGAAACACGAATTAAAACCCTCCAATGTGATCATGGGGGAGAATTCGACAACAATGCCATTCGATCCTTCTTTGACTCCCACGGCATTGTTCTACGATTCTCTTGCCCTCAAACATCCCAACAAAATGGAAAGGCCGAGCGCATGATCCGAACCATAAATAATCTCATCCGAACCTTACTCTTTCATGCTTCCATGCCATCGGAATTTTGGGTAGAAGCTCTTAATGTAGCCACACACCTCATAACCTCGTTCCCTCGACCGCAATAAACAACGAAATCCCGTACACAAAACTCTACCAAAAAGCCGCCTCCTACTCCCACCTCAAAGTGTTCGGTTGCCTTTGTTACCCAAACATCCTAGCCCGAACACCTCACAAATTGTCCCCATGATCCACACCTTGCGTCTTTCTTGGGTACCCGAGCAATCACCAAGGTTACCGTTGTCTAGACCTCCAAACCCGACGAATAATAATATCTCGACACGTGGTTTTTGACGAGAACACCTTCC
>CM071866.1:37442600-37465355 GCA_036759665.1 Gynandropsis gynandra
ATGGAACTCTAGCGCGATACAAAGCACGGCTCGTGGCGAACGGGAAATCGCAACAAATCGGAATTGATTGCGAAGACACATTCAGCCCGGTGGTGAAACCGGCCACTATTCGCACGGTTCTAAGCATTTGTGTCTCTCGGAATTGGCCTATCCATCAACTAGACGTCAAGAACGCGTTTCTCCATGGAAACCTAAAGGAGACGGTATATATGTGTCAACCTCCCGGATTTCGCGACTCGTCCAACCCGGATTACGTATGCAAGTTGATGAGGTCTCTATACGGGCTCAAACAAGCCCGCCGTGCGTGGAACAAGCGGTTCACGGACCTCGTTTCACACCTTGGATTTGTTCAAAGCCGAAGTGATTCCTCATTGTTTGTCCTCCGCCGAGCCACCGCACACGCAATGCTCTTACTATACGTGGACGACATTATCCTTACGGCATCCACCAACACCACTCTCCACGACATTATCCGCTCCCTCAAAGCCGAATTGGCCATCTCCGACCTTGGTGCCTTACATCATTTCCTCGGTGTCACCGCGGAACATAATTCAAAAGGTCTCTTTCTTCATCAAAAGACATATGCCGAGAGTATCTTGGAACGAGCGGGGATGTCCGCTTGCCATCCATGCTCCACACCGTGCGACACCAAGCCTAAACTCATGGCGGATTGCGGCCCTCCGATTGCTGATCCGAGTTGCTATCGCAGCATTGTTGGCGCCCTACAATACCTCACCTTCACACGCCCCGAGATCCAATACGACGTTCAACAATTGTGCTTATTTCTTCATGATCCATGTGAACCTCACTTGTAGGCAATGAAACGAGTGCTCCGCTACGTCAAAGGAACCACGTCGCACGGCCTTCACCATCGTCTGTGTCCCACCACCAGCCTCACCGCCTACTCCGATGCCGATTGGGCGGACTGCACTGACGGACGCCGTTCAACGTCCGGATATTGCGTGTTCCTCGGTGACAACTTGATCTCATGGTCCTCCAAAAGACAACCCACCGTCTCCCGATCGAGTGCCGAAGCCGAGTACAGGGCAGTGGCCAATGTCGTGGCCGAAACATGTTGGATCCGCAACCTTCTTTTGGAGATTCACTGTCCCCTCTCCACGGCCACATTGGTATACTGTGATAACATTTCCGCCGTCTATCTCTCCACCAACCCGGTTCAACATCAGCGCACTAAACACATCGAGATTGACATCCACTTCGTCTGCGAGAAGGTCGCCCTAGGAACTCTCCGAGTGCTCAGCGTCCCGTCATCACGACAGTTCGCGGATATCTTCACCAAAGGACTACCTTCCGTTCTATTCCGCGAGTTCAAGTCCAGTCTATGCGTAGACACAGTTTCCGCATTGACTGCGGGGGAGTGTTAACATATGAACTATGCTTTGTATTAGGCCTATAATTGGGCCTTGATTACTTGCTGATTTATCCTTGATTACTTGTTGATTTGTATTATATATAGACTTGATATGATGATAATAAAGGACAAGGAATCATTCTCCTAATTACAATAGATTGACACAATTATAATATTAAGAATACATTCAAGATGAAAGGGTTCGGATGTAATTCCCCAAATAAGCTAACCGATCGTTGTGTCGAGATAAACCAAACAAAGACGATGAAATGATCGACTCAAGCTAAATTTCACGAGGAAATGGGGACTGCGATAAACAGGCTTAAATTTCAAATGGAATCCTTGAACAAGCATGTGAAGATCCTTGAAAATTCCATTGCACAGCAAGCTGCCTCATCCTCTCGGAGTCCCAGAATACTACCCGGTGAGCCTGATCCAAACCCGAGAGAGTACGTAAATGTGATCCCTTTGTGCAGCGAGGATAAGATAGAGAATCCACCCTCAAAATCGCAAGAGAACGTTGCTGGAAATTCGGTAGACAAAGGAAAAGGCAGAGTTGTGATCATAGAAGGGTATGAGCATGATTTGAGAATCCATATGTTGCTCTGCCGACATACGAACCTCCTGTACCATTTCCTGGACGCTTGGTGAGCAGCAAGAATCAAGAGAGTGTGACCAAATTCTTCTATTGCTTCAACCAGCTCGACATCAACATGTCGTTCGTGGAAGCACTTCAAAAGATGCCTAATCAAGCAAATTACCTTAAGGAGTATCTTTCCAAGGAGAAAAGCATCAAAGAGAGTGAGATAGTAGCACTCACTAAGAAATGCATCACCATTCTCTAAAACAAGCTGCCCCCAAAGTTGAAGGACTCCGGAAGGTTCGCCATCACATGCACCATAGGAGACATTGACAAAGCTTCGTGCAATTTGGGAGCAAGCATGAGCATAATGGCACATTCGGTATATAAGCGGGTGAACTTTGGGAATATCAAGCCTACCAAGATGCATCTACGGCTAGCTGATGGTTCGGTAAGGAATTCGGTGGGAATTTTTGAAAACGTTCCCACCAAGGTAGATAGTATTTTCATTCCTACTGATTTTGTTGTACTCGATATCGAGGAAGATGCTAACGTACCTATTATTCATGGATGACCATTCTTAGCTACTACAGGAGCGAAGATAGATGTACAACAAGGGAAGCTCTAAAATGAAGGTTTGCAATGCTGATCCTTTTGAGAGAGGGCTAACGAAAGTTTGCAATGCTGTAGGACTTTAAAATGAAGGAGCCAAGGTCTATACTAAATTCGTGAGTGCCATTGAGGCACTGCAAGACGCTTTACATGAGAAGATACCGCACGAAACACTCATTGATTTTGCGGTAGAGAAGGCGTCTAAGCTTCAGCTTGAACCTCTTCCTTCTTCTTTTTGGCCTGAGACGCGAAAGCCACCCATTCGTCTCAAGAAGCTTAGGCGAGGGAGCCCTTCAATATGTATGCACAGGATCATTCATATAAGTAATATTTTGTATATGCATTTTTATCATTTAGTACTTATGAAATAAATATATATTATATACTATAATTAATATATCACTATTCAAAACAATAATTTTATGGAAATAAAATTCGCGATATATATTAAAAAATATTTGATATATTTTGAACCAAAAAATCAAATATGTAGAAGCGTCAAGCGTATTCCACCGATGTTTTGAAAAGTCATTGTTCGTGTGCAAACACTAATTTTATGCAGAGTAGGTGTTATATTTCAAACGTGAACTCGAGTTTTTCGTTCATCTATCTTTTGTTTATTTATCATAGATTCTATCTATGAATCAAGTCAAATTCGTTTTTGGGTTCCCGAAAGCCCCGAATTGATTGGATCGTTTCCGCCAACAAAATGAACACGGAGCCTATTCCGAATGGTTCTTCGATCTGGAAGTTCTCGCGAAGAGAATAAGATGATGCTCCCCCTCCCTCTGTCTTTTTTTCTTCTGTATTCTTCCTTGAGGCCAGGCGGGCGCGGGAGGATAAAACCTAAGAGAAGACGCTATTAGGTCCTTCTTTTTGTCAGTGTAACATAGGAAATTTCCCTCTCTCTGTCATCTTTGCAGCTTTCTTTCCAGATTTTGTATTGAACGCATGGCGTATCTAGGACCTTCAAATCATGTTTGAGCCTATGTTCAAACTAAACTTATCCCCCTGGTTGGAGAGAAAGCCCGCCAAATTCTGATAAGGGATGCTTCCCCCGAAAAGGCTCGACAAATGATGGGAGATGCGGCGAGGGAAGGAAAAGGCTTTCGAAGATCGAGAGATTGGCTTTCTTTTTCATCGAAAATTATGAAGGGCGAGGATGGATTATGCTGCGTGTTATCTGAAGGGAGCATGCTTTTTCGACCGCGGTGCTATGATTGCCTTCTCCTCTACTCGTTCCGCCCGCTGGCCTATTGGGGTAGCAGACTCTTGGTTGTGCCTGCCTATTGGGGAAAGCGCTAGCAACAACAGAAAGGAAGGGGTCCATAGGAGGTCTTCCTTCACTAGCAGGTTTTTTCAAAAAACTCTATTTATTTAGGTGTGGATGGTAAACATGCCTCTATTTCTTGATTTCAATAGGAGTCCTTACGAGCATTCTTTCTATCTACTATTATTTGAAAATAATCAAGTTATTAATGACTAAACAAAACCAAGAAATAACCACTCACGTGCGAAATTATAGAATACATCCTTTAAGATCAAACAATTCCATCGAATTGAGTATGATTGTATATGTGATAGCATCTACTATACTAGAAATATCAATGAACCCGATTATTATGATTGCTCAGGATACCCCTTTTCGCTTTTAGAATATATTTCTTAGTTCAATATTCCTCTTACTAATACTAACTGGAATCAAAAGATACAGGTATTTGAATTGCAAGTATCCAAAAACTATATGGTTATCCACGAGTATCCGAATATATATATATATATAATATTTAGGGACAAAAATTTATGAACGTATTTTTCGTCCGTCCCTATGTTTAGTGGTAAATTTTAAAGCATAGATTTTGGTTCATAATAAAATTTATGGACAAATTTTAGTTATGTCTCTATATTCTAAAACTAAATTTTAAAAAACTTTTGTTTAGTCTTTATTTTAAGGAACTGAATTGTGGATACTCATCGAATTTAAGAACAAAATCTTAGAGATAAAATTCGGTTCATCCCTAAATTTAGGGACATATTTTTTTCACACTAAGTTTACGAATAAAATTTAAAAAATAATTCTTTTGTCCATAACTTGAAAACAAAATTTTTTGGACAAATTTTGTCATATCCATCAATTTAAGGACAAAATTTTAGATGCAAATTTGGTTTATCCATAATTTATGGAAGAAATTGGTTTGTTCCTAACATTGTAGATGAAATTTGATATATTCTAGATTTCAAGAAAGAATTTTAGTTTTATTCTAAATATAGGAACAAAATGTATTGACGGATTTTGGTACATTTATAGAACTATCGACAATTTTTTAATATAGGTCAAAAATTAGATTTAGAAAAACAGATTTAACTTAAATGGGTTAAATGGGCTATACCCATTTAATAAGAACTAATTGAATTATTAAACTCATATATTAATACAGTTTATTTAATTAATCCAATTTGTTTTAATGGGTTGGATTGGATTAATCTGTTAAACTTTATAGTTGTCAGCCTCTACCCTCCTAGTTTCTACATATTTCATCGGATTCTGATCCATGTTACTTTCGAAGTATTGAAGGTGCATTTAAATATCTTACCATTACAAGGCATGCCACCAATTACGCAGTTATTTGCCACAGAATGCATAATCCCACAAATGGTTATTTTATTCCCGTGAAATGTATTTTAAAAATATATCAAAGGATCGTTTACATTGGGATTACATTTATATTAATAGCAATCTCACTATACAAGCATTTATTGATTCTAATTGGTGGGTTGAAAAGAAAAAAAAGGTCTACTACCGGTTTCTATTGTTTTTTCAGGTCCAATCTTATCTTTTGGACGAAAAATGTCAACCAACGACATCTAGATCTTTATCAACAACTCATATGTCTACCAATCATTTCTTTCATGTAGAATTGAATTATCAATTTATCACGGATAAACTAAACATATTCCCGTCGAGCATCAAATACTATATTCACTAAATCTCTATTGAAGCAGTTCATTGATCTAAGACATAAACTAAGTTTTGACTTGTCACCTAACATAAGTTTGATGGGTGTCATAGATATAACTCAAGTGGCGAGCTCAACCATTAAGAAAAGATTAGAAGCTCAAGTGCAGAAGACTCAGCATGGCTCTCTTATGCAGTCACAAAAGTTTCCTCAGCACTCACTGACAACTTTCTATGCTTCATCTGCTACACAATATAGGAAAAATTGCAAACGTCTTTTTCTCTCTACAACAAACTCCTTCTCTAATCGATTTTCTATTTTGCATTATGTTGGAGAGTTATTATAGATAGGAGAAAGTTCTTAAGAATGAAAATATCCTTTCTGTTCTTCTCTCTCTCTATATATATATTGAAATCAATAGAACAATGATCATTTTTTCTAAGAAATGTTTCATTTGCTTATTCCTTCTCTCCGTTTCTTTGGTCTCCTAGTTTATGTTTTCTCTATCATTTGGGATTAATTCTATTTAGAATGAAAGAAGGAATGAGAGAAATCTGCCTGAATTTTTGGGAAAGTTTTTGTATTAGGAAGGTGGTGAGTCCTCCAGAAGCCATTACCTGCTTTTGTAATTATATCATTGATATATACAGAAAATTCTTTCTCCTCCATTGTTAAGTGTTTACGGAAATTAAACTCATGGCCATGGAAGGCAACTCTTTATCTTGGTTCCTCCATTGTTATGTGTTTATGACAATTAAAACTAGGACCTCCTATGTGGTAGACTGATCATGTCGTTTTCACTTTATTATATGGAAAAATAGCCTATTCCCCCTCCATTTTACTGCTTTAGTCCTATTCCCCCCTCCATTTCGACCCTCATCCTATTCCCCCTCGATTTTGAGTTCTCATCCTATTCCCTCGAATTAACTATTTTCAGCCTAAACCCCCTTCCGTTAACTCAATGTTAAAAAAACCGTTAAATATTATTAAAATCCAAAAAAATTAATTTTAAATCCTAAAAAAATAGTGTTTAACACAAAAATCATAACCATAACAATTTAAAACACTTGGTTGATTTATAAAGTATATTAACTTTGCTTATAAGATTTTAATTTGCATATAATTAAATTGTATCAATTATTTAAACATAATTATATAACATCTAAACATAAATACATTGTATCATAAACATTATTTTGCATACAATTAAATTGTATCAATTATTGAATCATAAATATATAACATCCAAACATAAATATATAACAAAAATTTCAAAAGATAATTCAATACATAAAATTTCAAATGATAATTCAATGTATAAAATGAAACATTAATATAAATTGCAAAACGTAATTCAATACATAGATTTAAGGATTTATAACTATTAAGTTTCTCGTAAATCTTGGATTTTGTCAATATTTCTTTTTGCCGCCAACCTTGCAAAAAAATCATAATTAGTTTTATCTTAATTACAAATATAAAATAAAAATACAAATAAAAATATAATTTTCATAATTGATTACCTAAATATCTTGAGATTCGGAAAATGGAATAATCTGAGACTCAGGGTGAGAGCATGCGTTATCTTCATTAGACTTTTTGCAAGATCTAATATTATGACCATATGCACCACATCGACCACAACGATGTTTGATTCCAATGCTAGTAATCTTGGTTATTTTCTTTGGAGACTCATTTGAATCCTTTTTTCTGTAACTTGCACTCTCCTTTCGGCTCACAATTATGTTCCACAATGTATGATTTTATTGTCCAAATATCGTGTTCCATAGAACAATAAACCCGCTATTTACAATCTACCTCAAAGCATGTAGCACTAACAGCATCATTATCCCATCGATTGAATCATACGTTCTTCCCCGCATTCAACACCATTTCAATCACAGCATCCATGAATTCCCCAGCTGAATTAAAAGATTGACCTAAAAATAATTCCTTGTATTCGATTAAAGTCCCTTTCCTACATCTACTACTCTCTCCCATTGCAACTTCATTATCTTTAAATGCAACTTCCTCATCATGCTCGTCCGAATTATTCTCATCCAAATCAACCCTCGGTTCTTCATCACTATCCAAATAAATTTCATCATTAAAAATACCTAATTCAATCCGAAATTCACAAATATCGACATATTCGAAATCAACATCGTCATTGTCTCTGAAATTTTTTTTAACAAATCACAATTTCAATCCAAAGCAACACATAATATAATAATATGATTCCATATTTGCAAACCAAAACATAAAAATATTACCTTGATGGAGAATTCATTGTGTGTCTATCACTGTGATTATGGCAGATGGCTACGGACAGCAGCGACGGGCAGATGGCGACGGACAGCAGCGATAGGCAGATGGCGACGGACAGCAGCGACGGTCGGCGACGGACAGCAGGACGACAGGACGGACGAGGACTGAGCAGCGGCGACGAATAGAGGGCTAAGAGGGTTTTTTTCTGTTTTTACAGTGTTTTTTTATGAGGTAAGAAAATAGAATAAAATATTAGGGTTTTTTATTTTAAGTTTCGGTTTACTGAACCGGTTGGTTTGGTTAAACCGACTAAATTTTCTAATTTAAACCAATTTAATCAAATTTCGGGTCAATTTATCAGATTGGATTTTTTGGGTCTTTTCAATTTAACGTTTTTTTAACATTGACATAATGGAGGGGGTTTATGCTGAAAATAGATAATTCGGGGGGGAATAGGATGAGAATGATTTATTGTGTTTTGAATGATTTAATATCATTTAGTTCTTTTTTACGCATTTTTGTTTAATTTTATGATATTACAGTCAATAGGGACTAAGGAACACCTTTTGGAGAAACAACACAATATTAGGGTTTTTTATTTTAAGTTTCGATTTACTGAACCGGTTGGTTTGGTTAAACCGACTAAATTTTCTAATTTAAACCAATTTAATCAAATTTCGGGTCAATTTATCAGATTGGATTTTTTGGGTTTTTTCAATTTAACGGTTTTTTTAACATTGACTTAACGGAGGGGGTTTATGGGGATAGGATGATCATTATTGTGTTTTGAGTGATTTAATATCATTTAGTTCTTTTTTACGCATTCTTTGTTTAATTTTATGATATTACAGTCAATAGGGACTAAAGAACACCTTTTGGAGAAACAACACAACAATTCAGCACTAAACGAGCATTAAGGTGTGAAACAGGAAAAACACTGAGATCGAGTTCATTATCTATCAGCCAAAAAAGCACAAAATTCCTTGATAAGTCACTCACGCAAAGCGATGACCAACTCTTCTAAAATAAAGAAATTGCATTTACTGTTATACCTTCGTTCGACCTGAGTGATAGAAAACTCGATTAGCGATGAGCCAAAAGAGAAGCACCTTTTACCCCGATAAGTTTGCTCGACCTGAGCACCTTACAACTTGGTCGAGCATTGTTCTAAAATTTGTCAAAGTTTGTTGTGACTTACAAGAAAAACATGCAGAGATAACAAATGCTCAGCCCGAGCTGACACCAACTTGACCGAGTGGTGCATGGAAATTAGTTAATACTTCAAAATTTGAATTATTGGAGACATGTTGTGGTTTTTCTAAGGAAAGATTTTAAAATTTGGATGGGAGAGAAGACACAAAAACTTATAAAAAAATACTTTTGGAGAGTGGAAAAGAGTGAACAAAGCTAACGGACTATATCAAAGGTTTGAGCTATCGACAGAGACGAGTTGAAGGCGGATCATTGCGGCGACCGATTGAGACATCGGTCCATCCCTAAGCTTTATTTTTAACTTCTTTCTTGTTTTATCTTAAACTCATAGTAGTTTCAATCGGAATCAATGTTCTTTGTTTTCTTATTGTTTAATGCATCATTTCATTCTTTTAATTTCTGAATGACCACTTGAGTTGATTGTCACATGGAATAATTGCGATAGAGATGTCAAATTAATCTAGATTGTATCCATAAAATATATTTGAATGATCACATCAAAAGTTAGATTAGTCGTTTTGAAATTATGATATCGATCATTACTACATTCAACATGTAAATCATTAGATGGAGTCGTCAATGATTGAAATAATTAAGGGTTTAGACTTGGAGAGAAGTTAGATCGATACACGAATATTGAATTCATAAATAGAAATAAAGTGACATTTTCCAAACTCTTTAATGAATTCATACACGTTTACTGTACTTACATAGATTAGATAGTAGATATAAATACACTATTATTTTCATGATCATAGTTTTCATGAATGTGATAATCTAAATTCCTCTTAGTCCTTTTTTTATCTTGGTAGTACATGAACTATATCTTTGCAAAAATGTCTAGTTTAGATATAAATTATTGAAACATGAGATACAATTATATCACACCGAGATGACGCATCACGTTTTTTGGGCAATTGTCGGGGATATTACGTGATTTAGCTATTTCATTTTACAAACCTAGGAAGTTTTTTAAGTTTATTGTTTAAAATCTGATATTAACACCCACTTTCTGTCTTGTATTCTCTATATCTTTTGCAAATTTCAAGTATATAACTACAAGTGCTGGGAGCTCAAGACTTGTAGCTTTCGATCCAGAAATAAAAATAATGCAAGAAGCATTCACAAACAAACAAATAGGAAATCGATGGCGTGAAATGTTGAAAGCAAGGTTCCAGAATAGGATACTTATGCAACATACACCACTCGTAAGCACACCTAACTCATGCCTTGTATTTGATGGTTGAACAATAATCGTAGCTGATTTGGATTTCAACCATCATTTTTGCAAGTATTAAATCAAATTGCTTTACATGGTTTACCAAATAAGGATCCGAACCTTCACTTGATGAGGTATAATATGTTATGCAACTCACTTAAATAAGTACAAGGAGTGATAGACGAGACTATCATGTTATTGGCATTTCCCTTTACTCTCATGAACAGAGCACAAGAATGACTCTACAACTTGGCATTGGAATAAACCCACACTTGCAATCAGCTTGAGGAAAATTCATGAAGAGTTTCTTCCTACCTCACAAGAAACGGATTTCAAAGAACAAGATCAATTCCTTCAAATAGAGGACGGTGAGAAATTGTATGAGGCATCGGACAGTTTCAAAGGCAATCATCAAGCATGTCCACACCATGAGATGGATCAGAAGTATCAGATATCCACTTTCGTTGAGAGACTCCGAGAGGACATCCACATATGGATTAGTGCGGCTTGTGGAGGATCACTTCACGAACTTTACTTCACTCAGCTTGACTAGAAAATTGAAAAGATGGCAAATGAGAATAACATTCTAATTGACAATGTAAGAGTTCTAATAAGGGAGTCAACGAATGATATCATAACCCTCAGAGTCGAGTTAGGTGAGTTGAAGCTCCGAATGGCCACCATGAAGCATAGAGCATCATTGTATTTGGATTTATATGGGCATCAAGACGATCATTGGGTGATGTATATGGCAGAGCAGATGGGAGAGGAAAAAACTACATGTACGATCCGAGAACACTACTAACATGCATAGTCCACCACATGAGAACTTTCAACCTCATAATTTTTCAAAACAATCCTACCGCAAAAATTTTAAAATCGGCCTACACGTTAAAATTTGGCCTTTAAACAAAGGGGAGCTACAAACATCACATGATTGGATTTGCACATAAAGGTGGAACAACATAATTTCAAGTGAATGACAGGATAATGAATGGAGGGAATCCATCCGTTGGACACCTGATAACAAGGACAACGAAAATGAAATCACAAAAAAGGAGAGTCACAATGATGAGGAGCTTATTCAAGAAACCAAAAATATATAACTTTATCCTGGCATACTCACATAGGGATGACCCAGAAGCTTGTGAAACAGAGCACCAAAAACAGTGAATGGGGTGTGTGAGACATTGGATCGAAAGGTGGATTTGGGCTAGACTCAAGGGATATTTAAATTTATTTTTTCCATTGAATCAGACCTCGACCAACATACCCAAATGGAGGAGATCGAGAGACACGGATAAGGAAGAGTGAAAAATAAAGATCTATCCTTATCACTTCCAACGACTGGAAAATTGCCCGAGGCAATCAATATCCCTCGAAATCATTTATCTTCAGATCTCCAATGGCTAGAAAATATTCTTAATGTCTAGAAAATATTCCTAATGGCTAGTAGAAAGATCTCAATCCTGTATCTACTCATTTTTTTTATTTTTGTATGAAACCTTTCATATATAAAGGACTTCACCTCATTTGTACTCTTCAAACTTTAAATTTCAAAAACTTTTTTTTTATCTTGATCATTCATCAAAACAATCACATTTCATCAGGTTCATTTGGGGATGGATTCATACCCTTTAAGGTCATGCACGCCCACGATGCATAGGTCACTACAACATTGTAGTCATCTTCGAAGGAATGGACAAGCGCCAAACATTATTGGACCTGTGCTAACGAAACAAAGGTGAAACTAAAACCCTTACCATAATGGTTGAAGAAGTATGTTTTTTTTTGTCCTAATTCCACATATCCTATCATCATAAACGTTTCTTTGGATGACATTCAAGTAGATGAATTAGTGATGTGTCTCCTACGTGTGATCTAATCATATCAAGTTTAATATTTGTACCTAGATTATACATTCTGTAATGACACGGATCGTGTAGTACCAAAGTGGAACACGTGGATTGAGAACGATTAAAACTATCAATTTCACGAAAGACTATGGTCATGAACATAAATACTGTAGGTATATCTATTGTCATTGACGTCTCCATCTAATGACCTACATACTAAACTAATTATCATTGATTCATCTTGTCTCGAATTCTAAACCTATATCTAATGTTTCAATAATTGATGTCTTCATATAATGACCTACATGTTAAATACATTATCGTCTAATACCATCATCCCTGAATCAATTCATATACCTCTCAATATGAACATTCATGCTATGTAATCCATAAAATTTAGCCTAATCTGATGTCTCCATCTAAATTAAACCATTTGAGAGTCAATTCGAGGGGTTCAATCAAGAATTGAAAAATTAAAACATGCATCAAACCGTAGAAGCAAAAAAAAAACAAATCTAATAATTAAGTAAAATGAGTTCAAATACATAAAATTCGAGCTTAAATCATGGATCAAACTTATGAATCTCCATCTTAGGAAAAAACTACAACGATAAACAAGTAAAGATAAATAATTAGGAAAGCTTAGTTGATATTTTGATCAATCATTTTCATAACCTCGCCTTTGACTTATCTTCACTCGTAATTTGTTCTTTCGATGAAGCTTGATAGCCTTATCACTCTTCTACACGATCCAAGAAGTCTCATCTCAATACTCCATACATTTTACGTATTTTATCTCCTGATTTTGTGTAATGATGTCCCCTATTTATAGAGAAGCTCTTAAACACTTAAACAATTCAAATTTCAAATCATTAAGTTAATTCTGTAACTCGTTCGGCCGAGTTTGTATCGGTTCAAGCTTAGAAGTTTTTTGTTCTTCGCGTTTCCCATGGAAATCGGATCCACTTTGATATTGTCATGCACATCGATCGACCGAGTATCAAATCACTCAAGAAAAGTGAACCTACAGATGTGAAAAGCTTTCTTGATTTGCTTACCGCTCATTCGAGTTGGTCAATGCTCATGTCAAGCGAATATTTTTTGGATTATTTTAGGTGCTTTGTACTAGTTAAGTGATAAATCGCTCACCTGAGCAATATTTTTGGGAACATCTTATCTTTTACATGCTCGGCTAATTGATTTGGTGATCGAACTGAGCGATTTTTCTGTTTTTTATCTTTGATATTCCTTTTGTGTCAAAAATTCGTCATATTTCTCTATAAAATATTCCTTAGCGCCTATTGTCTACGATATTATAAACTTAACCAAAAATATATAAATATCTAAAGAGACTAAAATAATAAAAAATACAGTAAAAATATGCAACTAATTATAGTGTAAAAATAGTGTGATCAATTAGTGAACACTCTTAGAAGGAATAGGAAAACACTGGGGTTTCCGTTAGAGATTTGAAAGGATTAAACCCATCATTGTGCATACATCGAATCTATCTAAAAAAATTAGTCTAATTCATTAATAGAGCATCAATGTAGGTTCAATCCGACCATAAATGAGGTAGTGAATAAAGAGATATAGAATTGGTAGATGTGGGTATTATATATATGATATTTAATAGTTCAAGGGTTAGCCTATTCATGTAGTATCTGACAAAGGGGGAGATTATAGTAGTCTTGAATGGAAAGAACAAATAGATACCTATGAGGATAGTGATGGATTGGAGTATATGCATGTACAGGAAATTGAATTCTAAAACTAGGAAAGATCATTCTACATTGTGATTCATTAGTCAAATGCTTGAAAGTCTTACATCTCATTCTCGTTTTTGTTTTCTAGATGGCTATTCAGATTATTTTTAAATCTCTATACTTCCAAATGACAAAATAAGATGACAGTCACTATCCATATGGAACTTTTTTCTATTTTCGGATGTCGATACATGATGTCCATCTTCTCGGAAATAATATATAGGTGTCAAAAGTTACTTGGGAAAAAAGGGATAGTGCTTGGGCACAAGATATCGTCCAAGGGTATAGAGGTCGATAAAGTGAAGATCAAGGTCATCGAGAAGTTACATCCGCTGAAAATTGTTAAAGGTGTCAAAAGTTTCCTGAGGCAAACGGGATTTCTCAACCTGATTTATACGGGATTTTGCAAAGATATTAAAACCACTCACCGAATTGCTGAGCAGTGACACGCCTTTTGAGTTTATAGCTGAACAGATGAGAGCTTTTAAAACTTTGAAGAAATCATTGATATTGTCTTTGATCATTCAATCACCATATTGGGAGCTACCATTTCAGCTCATGTACGATGCAATTGGATATGTGGTTGGAGGAATATTGAGAAAAAGCAAAGACCGGCTACCACATAGTCTTTCCACTCTTGACGTCGGATTCAAACTCGCGAGGTTAGACCTTGACTGAAAGGAAAGGAGAAAGGACGAGTGGCTCCATCTATTATGCAAGTTGAACTCTAGATAATCCGTGCGTAAATTATTCTATGACAAGGAATGATTTATTCATGCTGGTATTGCCTTTTAGAAGTTTAGATTATATCGTGTGCGGTCAAAAGTGATTGTCTATACCCACAACAAAAAAAAAACAGCTCGTTTGCAGCGGCTGCCAACGGACAAACTAAATCGATCAACAGGCTAATATCCATTTGAATCCATTGCGATTAGCAACGCACTTCCAATGGACTATATCCATTGTCAGTGTCCGTTGAGCGGGCCGTTAGAAATCCCTAAAAATGCCAACGGATGCCCGTTACAATTTCTAACGGTCATCTATTACAATTTGCGACGGACGCACGTTGGAATTATGACTTTTGAGGTTGTCATTGGGATATTTCAACATGGTTTTCCAACGGAAATTCGTCGCAAATATCAACGGATATATGTTGAATTACTAACAGATATGCATTCAAAAAGGCACTATTTAATGATCATAATCAAGACTTCTACCACCAAGCTATCAACAAACAAATATATTTGCAAGAAAAATGTCATCCTCTTCAAATAGAGATATATAGATCGAGAGAGTAGATGTATAGAAGAAAAGATCCCGCAACCAAAGAAATTACTCAAGAATTATTACACGGACTGGAGCAGTTCATGAGTTTTGCATCGGTTCAACCTTTGTGTCAAGAACGTGGAACAATGTTATGTGCCTGTAAAAGATGCAAAATATGAAGTATCGAAGTCAAGAAATTGTTTGCAAACATCTTTACAAGGTGGGTTCGTAGAGAATTACGAAATTTAGTTATTTCAGAGCGAAAATTGTGGCGTTAGAGATATTGTGCTAGAAGTACACGAAATAGAAAAAAATGAAGAAGTTGTTTATGAAACATCGACGACCAATCCATATGTAGAAATGGTGTCAGATGTTTTTCGCGGAGTTTTTTATGATAAACAACCGCACGAAGAGATGTCGAACATCGAGGCACGCCGATTTTTCAACCTATTGGATTCGGCGAAACAACCTATGTATGAAGGTTGTCGTGAAGGTCAGTCTCGTTTTTATCATCAAAATTGATGAGTATAAAAATAGACTATAACGTTGCTGAAAATTGCATGGATTCATTTTGTAAGACCATGCGTGAATATTTACCGGAACTAAATCAGGCCCTCGAAACATACTACAAAACAAAGAATGTTTAAAAAGATCTAGGAATACCATATGAGAAAATTGATGTTTATAGAAACAGTTGCATGTTGTTTTGGGGCAATGATAAAAAAACTTATTGGAGTGCAAATTTTGTTGTGCAAGAAGATTTCGGCCAAAAAATCATCTTCACGTAAATATATACCGTACAAAAATATTTTATATGCCTATAACAAACATGTTGAGAAAGTTATTTGAATCGAAAAAACCGTTGAGGCAATGAGATGGCACGCAGAACACTCGATGGCGAATGGGTAATGCAACATTCATCGGATGGTAAGACTTGGAAAGATTTCAAATGAAATATTTCCTAAGTTGACGTATGAGACAAATATTTTTTTTTCTTTACCTATGCACCGATGGCTTTAGTCCATATGTACAATCTGGAAGTCAATATTCTTTGTGGTCGGTGATTTTTTCTCCTTAATTTTCCTCCCGATATGTATTTGAAAAGAGAAGTAATGTTTCTAACGTTGCTAATTCCAGAACCAGAACATCTAAAGAAAAGTTTTGATGTGTTTTTGCAACCATTGATTCTTGAATTAAGATATTTTTGGAATGATAGAATTCTTGCTTATGACGTTCGTACGAAGTAAAATTTCACATTGAAAGCGGTCATGTTGTGGATAATTAGTGATTTTCTTGCTTATGAAATGTTAACTAGGTGGAGTACGCACGGTAGATTGGCATGTCCCTATTGTATGGAGGACAGAGATTCCTTTCGACTAGTACATGGGAAGAAACCATGTTGGTTTGATTGTCATAGAAGATTTCTTCCCCGTGGACATGCTTTTAGAAAAGATAAAAAACATTTTTGAAAGAACGTGGTACAACAAAAAGAGGCTCTGTGCATGCAAACAGGAACGCAAATCCTTTACGAACGATTAAACAAAATGGGAGATTTACAAGAATGCGTTGGAGATCATGGTCGTCAAAAACCAAAAGGCCAAGGTGAATGACATAATTGGTATAAACGTAGTATCTTTTGGGAACTACCATATTGGAAATCACTGATATTACGTCATAATTTGGATGTTATGCATTTCGAAAAGAACTTTTTCGATAATATCATCAACATTGTTTTGAATGTGACAGGAAAATCTAAGGATAATATACAATCAAACAAAGATTGAAGACAATATATCAAAGACCTGAGTTGGAGTTACGAGATGGAAGAGCACCTATCCCAGTATTCAGATTATCCAGATTGACAAAAACCATATTATTAAGGTGGTTAAAAGAAGACGTTAAGTTTTCATATGGATATGATTCGAACATTGCTCGATGTATTGATATTTTTGGTTCGCGGCTAATCGAGATGAAAAGTCACGATTGTCATGTTTTCATGCCGCGACTCATTCTAATTGCATTTGCCGAGCTATTACCACAAAATGTTCACGATGTGTTATGTGAAATTAGCATATTTTTCAGAGATATATGTTCCAGAAATTTATGCTCATTAGAAAAAGTTTTTCCACCTTCCTTCTTCAATTTCATGGAACATTTGTCGATACATTTACCAGATGATGCAATACTCTGTGGGCCAATTCAATTCAGATGGATGTATCCTTTCGAAAGGATTTTCTTTCATCTGAAGAAAAAGGTAAAAAACAAACCAGTGGTTGAAGGATCTATTGTTAAACAATACTTGTTGGAAGAAATCACATATTTCATCACATTTTATTTCGAGTCACGTATTCCAAGAAAACAAAAACGCTCAGCGGAAGATCACACAAATTATCTTTATCAATACAATCCTCAATTTGTCATGACTTTAGAAATATTTACACCTATTGAACGTGCACGAGGTAAATCCGAAGAATTTTGGCTAACACATGAGGATTATAATTACATCCACACATATATATTACTAAGTTGTCAAGAGTTATTACCTTTCGAAAGGTACATAACAATAAAAATCGATATTATAAACATATATATATATATGTGCTAATATTCGTTCATTACAGGATAGTCGATGAAGAAGTTATGGGTACATATCCTAGGGGTGGGCAAAAAACCCGCACAACCCGTCCCGACCCGAAACCCGTCCCAAACCCGCGAAAAATTACTCGTACCCGCGGGTGCGGGTTCGGGTAAAAAATTTTGATTACCCGCGGGTTCGGGTTCGGGACGAGTATTTTTTTTCACAAACCAAACGAGTACCCGCGGGTACCCGACAAAATTACAAATATGCCCCTAATATTTTCATAAATTATCAGCATGCCATTAGGTTAAACATAAATTCATCCTTATCTCAATCTTCCCTCTCCTCTCTCTCTCTCCAAGCGGCCACTCTCTCAACTCTCTCTCCCTCTCAAACACACCGCCGCTCTCCAAGTCTCTCTCCCCTCACACACACCGCCCCGTTTCTTTCCCCCTCACACACTTACCTCCCCGTCTCTCTCCCCCTCACACACACGGCCGCTCTCCACGTCAGCCGCTCGCCCCTTCCCCGATCTCCCTCTCCCGGTCAAGAAGGAGCCATCGTCTACTTATTGTTTTGGATCAGTATTATTTTGTTTCTCTATATGTTTATGCATCTGTATTGTTTTGGATCTGTATTATTTTGGATCTGTATTGTATTGTGTTTATTTTTAGATCTGTATTATTTTGGATCTGTTTTGCTTATTATTATGTTTGTTATTATGTTTTCGTATATTTTATTCTAAGAAGAGAAAAAAGATTTTGAGAATTTGTTTTATTTTTATAATATTTTTAATTGCGGGACGGATACCCGCGGGTTTTAAAATTTATTACGGGTTTTTGCGGGTACCCGAACAACGGGTACCCGTACCCTGCGGGTACGAGTACGGGTAGTAAAATGAACTACCCGTGCGAGACGGGTTCGGGTACGAGTTTTGAGAATCTGGCGGGTACCCACGGGTGGCCACCCCTACTAGACAGAGGGAGATTCTTCCACCCAATGAGAGATTATGTAAGTAAACGTATATTCATACGTTATATATATATATATAAATAAAATGTTAGTATGTTATATTCATTTGTTGTTTATTATGTAGGTCAAATCTTTTGATGAGAGACATCCTATATGGTTAAAAGACTTCACGAATGGTCTTGCACGAAATGTTATGTGTTGGCCAATTATGTTTACTCGTGGATACACATTCCACGAGCGAACACGGAAAAATATAGAAGCACATATCATTACGGCGTTTGCGCTAATAGTAAAATAGAGGGTGATAATTTCAACGAAATTTTGAACCAAATCTTACAGGTTAAATATCTCGGTCTCGTTGAATTGAAGGTAATGTTTTTTAGATGTAAGTGGTTCGATCCAACCGTAGGATGTGGTACATGAAAAATTCGATGGGGAGAAACTGATATCACTCAAGCACGAAAATATTGTAAGTATGTTCCATTCATCACAATTGATCAAGTAGACCAAGTATGTTACGTGCAATATTCAACAATATTGAAACGTTGAAGAGATAAGTGGTGGGTCGTTGTAAAGATCAACCCGCGAGGAGTTATAAGCACATATGGAAAAAAAGATATGTTTCAAACCGATCATCTGGAATAGATACGATTAATTGATATAGACAATCAAGAGAAGATTCTCACAAGGACTGACATAGATGTAGAATATATATGCGATTATGAACAGGTTGAACTAGAAGATGCAGAAGATGAAAACAACGATGAATTCAATGAGCAAATGAAGGAAGACTCGCCAATCGAAGGATCTACCGAAGAAGAAATGTGAATTATGTAGTTGTAATGAATAAATTTTTGTAATTTATTTATTTTAAATAAATATATTCAAATCTCAATGGGCATCCGTTGCAATTCACTACGGACGCCGGTTGGAAGTGTGAATTCGATCAACACTTAGAAAATTTTCAGGCATTATAATTTATCAATGGGCATCTGTTGCCACCTTTAAGCAGCCAACGGATGCTCGTTAGAATTTTCCAAAAGATGCCCATTGGCATGTGTCATCATGGTTAGGTTACAACTGCAACATTGGTTACGTTCTCAACAGGCATCCATTGTAAATTGCAACGGATGTCCATTGCAAAAAGAGACGAAACGATGTTTTGGCGTCCGTTGCCTCGGAAATAATAGTTCCAATGGGTATCCCTTGGAAATGCAAACGGATGCCCGGTGGAAACTCAAGCGTTGTGTCAATTAATTCTGTCCGTTGAGTTGACATATTTTCCAACGGGCATCCGTTGGCATATCCAATAGATGCTCGTTGGAAATGACTATATATAAACCGTTGAATAGTTCATTCCTTAACACAATTTTAAATCATAAATCCTCTCTAACACAAAACCCCCCAAAAATTAAACACTTATAAACAATATAAAATGAGAGTGAGACCATTTATCGATTGTGGTGGTATGGTGGCGGGTTCAGCTGGAGCCCCGCCCCCATTACCACTGCCACCATATTGGCCTCCTTCCCCTATATCGGAACCGCCAATATTTGAGGAAGAATATGATATGGTGGAGATAGACGTTCTGATCGATAGATTCGATGAGCATCATATCGTCCCGATCATTGATCTTGAACATCCTGAGGGGATGTTATGGTAAGAGAGTAATTATATTAGCTTGTATTTATTTATAAATATTATCTAATAACTTTATTTTTACTTGCAGGTTTGATGTGGATGATGTTTTAAAACATACGAATAACAACATCATCCAAGGATCACTATAAGATCGTTTATACTATTCTTAACAAGTGATCCCAGAAGTCATACGCCACTGATGATGGTGCACATTAATTGTAAGTAAAAGTTTATATTTACAATTAAATTTTTCAATTGATATATAATTTAGTAACTAATATATCTTAATTTAATTTTGCAGCCCGTATATAGATGGCGGAAGAAACATACGTCGTGCATCTACACTGCTTGGATATGCAAGCCCGGTCGCGCTTGATGATGAACAACGCCAAACGCAACTATTACAAGAAGAATTTCAAACTGACCTGGGCAACGAACGAGGTGTTCAAACAACTCGTCCAACACTGGGAGTCCGAAGACTTCAAGGCCAAGAACGAAGGCCAAAAAATGTCGATATGGTGAAAAAGTTCCCAGAGATCGACCACATCGCCATACTTCGGGTTCCAAGTCATTCCCGAAACGAAGAAAAGAATTGGTATACTTTATTTTATTATATTATTTAAATTTTATTATTATATAAAATTTTTATCTAATTATATAACTATAATATACAGATGCAGAAAACCGGACGAGAGCCTACTCTTCTTGAGCTGGTTATAGAAATCCATGCCAAGAAGAAGTCAATCATCGGGGAAGAGAGCGACGAACCAGAACTTATCGACTTTCAGGCAGAACGAACCGTGAAAGCTGTGACAGATAAAATCACACAGCAATCACAAGCGTGCGGTTCAACTCTCGACGACCTTAGTCCTCTACAAAAAGACAAAATTATTTAGAGGTAAATAATAAAAAACATTGTTTATGATTAAGTATTTTAATAAAATATTTTTAATGATGATAACTTTAACGTGTTTGCTTTTGTAGTAAGTTAGACCGTATAAACGACGTTTATACGGTCTCGATGCGCTTCAAAAGGATATCGTCGAGGACGCAACGACGGTACCCATGTGGTTCAAGAGAGTTACACCCAAGAACAACGTATCGAGCATCTAGAAACCACGCTTCGTACACCACAAGATGCTCTTCAGTCAACGCAAGATTCTCTTCAGGTAACGCAATCAGATCTTGAAGAAACTCATGCAAAGATGCATTATATGGAGAGCATCATCGAGTTTCTAACTGGTCGATCGTATGAACCTCCAATAACGATGAGGGAAACAACGATGCGGCAAGATCTGGTAATCGACTCTGATACAACACCATCACGAGGCGTTGGTGACCACGAGGATGATGATGGCGCACTTAATTTAGACGATCTGTAAAATTATTTATGTTTTTAGTTTGTAAAAAACTTAATATTTAATTAATATTTTTAACTTTTTTTCATTTTCTTTTTATTGTTTTTTACTTTTTTTATTTTTCAGTATATGTTTCAACAGATGCTCGTTGATATTTTTTAAAAATTCCAATGGGCATCCGTTGAAACCAATACTCCCGCCATTTTGCAATGGATGTCCGTTGCCAGCTCCTGCCAAACTGGCAACGGGCTTCCGTTGGTGCAGATTATTTTCCGCTAATTTTATTATCAGTTGTAATTTTAGTAACGGTCATACGTTGTTGTGTTTCTAACGGGCATTTTTTGCCCTTTCCAACGGAAATTTCCTTTGCCAGTCCATTAACATATTTTCAATGGATTTTTTCCGTTGCATGCAACGGGTGTGGATTTGCAACAAAGGATTCCCAACGGCTCCAAATCCATTGCAATCTGTTGGGAATCGTCGTTTTCAACAGGATTTTGGCTATTTCCATTGGATCTGTCCGTTAGAAATCGCATGTTTTTTGTAGTGACCAATCATGTAGCTTCACGGTATTTGTTGGCCAAGAAAGATGCAAAGCCTCAACTCATCGGCTGGATATATTACTACTCCAAAAACGTTCGATTTAGAGATCTAAGACAGGAAAGAAACAGATAATGGAATTGCTGATCATTTGTCTCGTTTTGAGACCTTCAAGGACATACCTATTGATATGAAATGTGATATGAATATGTTCTCATTATCACAGCTACAAAACCCCTTGGTACGCTGATATTATCAACTATTTAGTGCAAAAAGCTTTGCCGCTGGAGTTGAATTTGTTGAGAAATAAACTCAAAACTGTCAGAATTTTTAATCAGTTTTCATCAGCGATTTGGAAGGTCAAATGGAAACCAAATTCAACGTATGACCTATGAAGCTGGATGCCCCAAGAGTGTCGTTTCTAACGGTTCAAGTTTCAAGACGTTTGGAAATTTGTGGAAGAAGTTATTGTTGTTTTAGTAACGAATGGTCAGTTTTGACTGCATGAAGTTTCGGTTTCATTTATGTCTTCTTTTAATTTTGTTGACTATAGAACAT
>CM071866.1:37488350-37502106 GCA_036759665.1 Gynandropsis gynandra
TCCTTATTGTCTCGTGAGGATAACACTTCGTGGTGATCTTTGGCATTCTGTCCATGTGCTTGAATTCATACACAAATCTCGGCTTTGCTGCCACCTGCAAAATGACCAATTCCGAATACATTATACTTCTACCGACCTAAGCGACCCATGCGACCCAACCGACCCATGCGACGCAATCGACCCGTGCGACCCTCAACCGACGTGTGCGACCCATGCGACTCAAACGACCCTCAGACACTCCGTGACACTCACCCATTTCAAATCAATAAACTGAGTCGAAGATGGTCATGAAGCTACTGCGACCCTTGCTACTCAACCGACTCACGGAGTCGAAGATGTTCATGCAACTCCTGCGACCCTTGCGACCCTTGCGACCTAACCGACTCACTGACACTGACACCCATTTCAAATCAATAAACCATTTTGTGACTCGAAAGCTTGCAAAACCCTAGAAATCGAACTACTTACACTTATTGACGCCATTGAAGATTGACTCGTGCTCTCTTCGCCATGTTCTTCGGATGATTAGTCTGATAGAACAACTTGAGAAGCTGGGGTGCACCTTCTGCAAGGAGATGCAGCAGGAGATGATCTTGCATTCACTGCCAGACTCATTCTCCCCGTTAGTGGTCAACTACAACATGAACAAGCTGGATATCGAGTTGCATGACATGCACAACATGCTCACAGAGCATGAGAAGCAGATTTCTATAGGGAAGAAGGGATCAGGATCTGTTATGATGGTAGGGCAGTCCTCTCAGGAGAAGAGGAAGGGCAAGAAAAGGCCTAGGGTCAGGCAGAACGCGCCTAATACTGGTGTGACCAGGGCAAAGGGCGACGCTGACAAAGTCGACCAATCAGATGCTGAGTGTTCGTTTTGTAAGAAGAAAGGATATTGGAAGAGGAACTGCAACCTGTAGTCTCTCAAGGACAAGAAACAATGTAAAAATTTCATGGAAAATGTTTTCATAATTTCCTTAACTACCATTTATTCGTCCACATGGGTATTGGATACCTGTAGTAGTTTTAACATCTGCAATATGTTGCAGAAGCTGAGGATCAGTAGGAGGTTCAGGAAGGGAGAATTCAGTCTGAAGGTTTGAAATGGCGCAAGTGTTGCCGTTCTAGCTGTATGATCGATTTCTTTTGTAATGCCTACGAGCAAGTCTTTGTTGTTAGACGACTGTTATTATGTTGCGAAGTTTGTTTTGAACATTATTTCTATTTCTATGGTTGATAGATGTGGATTTCGAACAGTTTTCAGTAAAAACATTTGCTCTATTTATTATGGTGATAATTTATGTGTGAATGATTATTTGCAACAAGGAATTTATATCTTACTTGATGTTAATGTTGAACCAATTAAAATGAATGTTTCGAGCCAAAAGAGAAAGCTAGATAATCGTCAAAGACAAACGTACCTTTGGCATTGTAGACTTGGTCACATCGTTGAGAAGAGGATTAACAGGTTGCATAAAGATGATCGTCTAGGCTATTTTGATTATGAATCTTATGCAATTTGTGAGTCATATCTCACTGGTAAGATGACCAAATCTCTGTTTAGTGGAACCAGAGAAAGAGCAACAAAACTCCTAGGACTCATACGTACTGATGTATGTGGACCTATGAGAGTTCAAGTCAAGGGTGGATATTCATATTTCATCACATTCACTGATGATATGTCGAGATATGGATTTGTGTTCTTGATGAAACACAAATCCGAATCTGTTGAAATGTTCAAGAGATTCCGCAGTGAAGTGGAGAAACAAATTGGAAAGAGTATCAAGGTGTTGAGGTCAGATCGGGGTGGTGAATATCTTAGTCATGAATTTGTTGATTATCTAAGGCAAATGAGATTTTATCTCAGTGGACTTCTCCTGGAACATCACAGCATAATGGTGCGTCCGAAAGGAGAAATCAGACTTTATTAGATATGATCCGATTCATGATGGGGTTTACGGATCTTCCAATCAACCTGTGGGATTATGCTTTAGAAGCAGCCACGAACATTTTGAACAAGGTTTCCACTAAAGCAATCTCTAAGACCGCATATGAGATATGGAAGGGACAGAAATCTAACCTGAGACACATCAAGGTTTGGGGTTGTTCGGCCTTCGTTAAGAGACTTCAGCCAGACAAGCTAGATGTTAGGTCTGACAAGTGTAGGTTCATAAGTTATCCCAAAGAAACTATGGGATATTATTTCTACCACCCATGTGAACACAAAGTATTTGTGACCATAACTGCAACCTTTCTTGAAAGGGAGTTCCTTGAGGAAGGAATTCATGGTGGAGAAATAATTCTTGACAAAATTCAAGAACCCGACGAACCTACACAAGCTCGTGGACATGAGATGTCAAATGAGCGATCTTGGCTAGGAGATATGTTGTTAGGATCCAGGCCTTCATCTTCAAATGTTGAAGTGACAGTGCCCGTTCAAGAACAAGTTCAGGAACTTGTTCAGGAACAAGTCCAACAAGATATCCCAGTGCAGGTGGAACCTGCTACACAGGATTCCTTGAGAAGATCAATACATTCTCGATGTGCACCTAAAAGACTTAATTTGATGGTGCAAGAGGACGTGATCGGTCATAGAGATGACGATCCGTTGACTTTCCAGCCGTACAAGGTCCAGATTCTGAGAAATAGTGGAAAGCCATGGAATCCGTGATGGAATCTATGAAGATCAACGAAATATGGACATTGGTTGATCTTTAGAGACTTCCAGACCAATTGGTTGTAAATGGGTTTACAAGAGGAAGATTGGAGCAGACAGGCAGGTAGAAACCTATAAAGTTCGTCTAGTTGTCAAAGGGTATAGTCAACGAGAAGGGATTGACTATGAAGAAACGTTATCCCATGTGGAAATACTCAAATCTATTCGGATTCGGCTAGCGATAGCGGCATTCTATGACTATGAGATTTCGCAAATGGATGTGAAAACGTCTTTCCTTAACGAAGATTTGGCAAATGGGCGTGAAAACAACTTTTCTTTACGTGAAAAAAGCTTTCCTTAACGGACAGCTTTCCAAGATTAAATCTGAAACTTGACATTATGATAAAGATCATAATAAAGAGAGTCAAGTTTTTTTATATGATTTAATCTAAATTGTTTTTGTTCGTAGGATCACTATTCGGACTATAGTGATCCGAAAAGAACAACATATATGTGATAAGTTTTTATGTTGATAGAAATTAGTGAATCTCTTTTACTAAATCATATATCTGGGTGATACACATAATGATGTGATCATTGAACTGACCTAAAGGAAGAAATGCTTAATGGTTAAATAACCAATGAACTGTCATTAAGATTTCTCCTGATAGTTAGATAGTTACTTTTTTCTTAGATTTGAGATCAACATAGTAACTAGCATTCTATCTATTATTCTTTCATTCTGGACACCTAGTATCTTAGAGTACTAGTTGAATAGATATTGAGAATAATTATATAATTGCGTAGTTTGTGACTGATCAAGATGGAATCTCAACTTCACCCTGGTTCGTTTTGGGTAAGATTGTTACTCAAATGAATAAGGATGTTGCTTCACGCTATTCGGTCGTCGAGGAGTATTGCTAGACGCCAACCTCGATTAGTTAATTAGTGGAGACTAATTGGCTACCGGTTTAGTGATGAACCTACGAGGTCACACGCATACGAGTGTCTTGATATCTGCTTGTGATTGTAAGACAATTAGTGTGGAATGCAATTATATTCATCCACTGGCACTAAAGAATATAATTCTATTTGTTTTTCTTTTGGGTTAGTACATCAGATGTACAGACAAATATGTGTATGGAGATACATGTACTTCGACTATTTGAGATATTACGTAAAGACAAGTGGGAGATTGAAACTTTAATGCCTTTTACGTAATATTAAATAGTTAATGGGACAAATTTAATTATTGAAAAGTTCAATAATATATAAATGACAAAAAATAGCTTTTCAAAATAGAATTCATAATCACGTAAATCGAAACCCTAAACCTACTAGAGAAAAACGAAGAACGAAAACAATTTCGTTCATCGTAAAATCCGCACCAGCTGTTGATTGCATATCCGATCTCGGCGTGGATACTAGTAGAAGACTTGTACAATCAAGTCTAACATCCGATTATCATCAGATTCACCATAAAGGTAATATGGGATCGTTCCAATTTATGTTCTTCGTTGAAACTCTGAAAACTAATCTCAAACATGACTAGATCTAATAACTGGGTTGTAAAACACGTTTTCGCACCCGAATTAGCAACCCAACAATCCGGTCATCCATGATATCATATATACCTCTCTAGTTATTAACATTGTTGACACATCAAATCATACAGCAACTCATTAATATGGTGAAAAATATTTCAAAATTGGTTAAAATTACAATACAACTTCAACATGACAGCAATACGACTACATAGCATTTTATTACGACGACGACGACTTAAGTACGACGAATATAAAACTTTAAAGTCAAATTTCCAACCATTTTATTGTGTATATAAAAGTTTCCAAAACAATTTTGATTCGCAGACAAATCATGAATAATATTCAAGAAAATAAACTTTACTTTTTCCAACCACTATTATGTTACCAGAATGTTGAATTGCTGTTAAAATAACACTGATTTTAAACAAGAATACAACTACTAACGACTTTGTATTTTTAAGAGATTTTGTGTTTTCTTAAAATCTTTTGTATGTCAATACAATTTCAAATACGACTTCTACCATGTTTTGAGATTATAGGAGAGAGAAACAATAGTTATTTCATTTTTCTTAACATATTGCGTTTAAAAACAGATAAAAATTGTAGATTTGTATTTCACGAACGTTTAAAACTGATTTTTCTACGTTTGAGGGATATTATACACAAATAACTAATGCCATTTTTTTTTGGGTGTACCAATATAATCCATGCAACACTTTTGGTCTAGTAAACAAAAAATCTGTTTTTCGAGTTTAAAGATCTAAAAAATAGAGAAGTGAGAGATAGTATAATACAGGAAAACGAGGAAAATAATATGAAAATGTAAAAGAGGAAAATCTCTAAAAGCCAAACGTTTGAATTCTTATTAGTTAAATAAATAAATAAAATATTATTAAATTCGAGACGTTGCAAAGAGCGAGTCTTTAGGTTGCCTACGACAACGGTTGATCTCTCACACTTACAAATGACTTCCTACAAATCTCACATTTCAACAACACATAAATCCACAGGAACAAACACACATATATATATAGAGAGAGAGGGTACAAATGGCGGGACCTGGACAAGCGGCAGAGCAGCCGAGCGAGGTGTTGAATCAAAGAAGGAGATTAGGGATATGTCCTCTGAGAGCGGCTGCGGTTGGAGTAGCTATCACGGGCGCGCTTGGATACTTCGTCTTGTACACTAAAAAGAAGCCCGAAGCTTCTGCCCTTGATGTCGCTAAAGTTGTCTCCGGCGTTTCCGCTTCTCCTGACAACACTCGTCCTCGTGATTGATTTATTTTTTTTTCTTTATTATATATCACATTACATTATGACGTTTTCCTTTGGTATCTTTTATTTAGTTTCTTTATTTTGTCAAAGTATAACTTGCTCTCTTTATCATATATACACATTATAGATTCGGATCGAAAGTTTTTGGGCTATGCGTTGATACACATTATAACCTCTTCCATATATATATACATATACATACCATTGCAGGTGAATTCATGTTATATAGATAGATACATGTAATATTATATGAAAGAGAAACCGTACATATATAAATCTGAAGAGACGTCTAGAAAATTTGGATACGGAAGAAAAGAAACCCATACAAAGGCCAATTACCGATTTAGGGTTCGGAAGCCCATCCGCCAATAGGAAGCCCACGCGAACAGAAAGCGCGTTATTCTCACTCATGTCTTCTCTTCTATTAATATGAACTTTATCGGGTTATTATTTTTTTCGCGCTTTTGTCATAGTTTATTTGATTTTTTAATTTTATATGTGATATAGATTAAATTAATTAAAATTTTACGATCATATTTTATATATGTAATTAATAATACAATTATATGATTTATTAAAATATATTTATATAAAGGTAATATATAAATAACTTTCAATTTTAAATTTTAAATAATCTATTTTTTAAATGTAATGTAAATGGAAAGTTCAAATTGTCAATAACATCCTAGAAATAATAAAGAAAGATCTTGGAGAATGTGATAACATATTTGATTCATAAATATCTTTCATCATTGTTTTTTATATTCGTCCATGTATATGTTTGAAAACATATTTTGAGTTAGAATATGATATAAAAGCGATTATTAACATAAGTCTATAGTCGGGTTTTTTTGCAACTTACTTTTTACCGAATTTCTAGATTATCGTCACATTTTGATAGGTGTAGTAGATCTTTGTGGATGACGATTGTCGAAGTATTATTAAACAACTATTTTATACATTTACAAAAACAAACATGTAATGACATGATCTTCGCTTTATCAACGGACGGATCAACGCATCTGTCCGATGATACCCGTTTCCAACGGATTGCAACGGATTCCCGAGAATGTTCAACGGGTTCAAATTCGTTGCAATTTGTTGCAATCCGTTGCAATTGTCAATGAACGAGCAACGGACTACATCCGTTGCTATGAACCATTGGAACACCGTTGGAAAACTAAAAAATTGACCAATGGATGCTCGTTGCCGATTGCAACAGATTTTTCGTTGACAGTTGGATGACCGTTGAAATTGTAAATTTCGAGGTTTGTCATTGGAATATTTCAACGTGGCGTTTCGACGAGCATCCGTTGAGTGTTCCAATGGATGTCCGTTGAAAAAATCACTATTTATTCATTGGAATCAAGGCTTTTACCATTAAGCTATCAACAACAAATATATTTTCAAAAAATGTTGTCTTCTTCAATTAGAGATATATATAGATCGAGAGAGTGGATGTATAGAAGAAAAGATCTCGTAACCGAGGAAGTTACTCAAGAATTCTTACACGGATTGGAGCAGATCATGAGTTTTGCGTCGATACAACCTTTGGGTCACGAATGCGTGACAATGTTATGTCCCTGCAAAAGATGCAAAAACATGAAATATGGAAGTCAATTTTTTGCAAGCATCTTTACAAGGTGGGTTTTGTAGAGAATTACAAAATTTGGTTATTTCACAGGGAAAATTGTGGCGTTACAGATATTATGCAAGAGACACAAGAAATAGAAGGAAGTGAAAGAGTTGTTTATGAAGCATCAACGACCAATCCATATGTGGAAATGGTGTTAGATACTTTTCCTGGAGTTGTTTAACAAACGCATGAAGAGATGTCGAACAATGAGACACATTGATTTTTCAACCATTAGGTTTAGTGAAACAACCTATATATGAAGGTTTTTGTGAAAGTCAGTCCCATTTATCTTTATCCTCATGATTGATGAGTATAAAAACAGACTACAATGTCGATGAAGATTGCATGGATTCATTTTACAAAACCATGTGTGAATATTTATCGGAATATAATCAAGTTCCCGAGAAATACTACGAAACAAAGAATGTTTTAAAAGATTTAGGAATGCTACATGAGAAAATTGATGTTAGTAGAAACAATCGCATGTTATTTTTTGTGGTGCAAGAAGGTTTCGTCCATAGAAACTACTTTCACATAAGTATGTACTGTACAAAAAATGTTCTATATGTCTGTAGCAAACAGGTTGAGAAGGTAATTTGAATAAAAAACCATTGAGGCAATGAGATGACACTAAGAATACTCGATGGGCAAAAGGGATAATGCAACATCCATTCAGATGGTAAGGCTTGGAAAGATTTCCATAAAATATTGTCTGAGTTCACATATGAAATGATAAATGTTTATCTTTGCCTGTGCACTGATAGTTTTAGTCCATATGGATAATCTAGAAGTCAATATTCTCTATGGCTGGTGATTTTGTCTCCGTATAATTTTCCTCTCCATATGTGTTTGAAAAGATATGTAATGTTTTTTACGTTGCTGATTTCGAGATTAGAACATCTGAAGAAAAGTTTCGATGGCCTTAACTCATGAATTAAGACATTTGTGAAACGATGAAATTCTTGCTTATGACGTGAGTACGAAGCAAAATTTCACATTGAAAACGGTCTTGTTGTGGACAACTAGCTACTTTCCTGCCTATGGAATGTTATCTAGATGGAGCAACGCAGGGGAGATTGGCATGTCCATATTGTATGGAGGATACAGATTTAATTCGACTAGTACATAGGACGAAACCATGTTGGTTTGATTGTCATAGAAGATTTTTTCCCTGTGGACATGCTTTCCGAAAAGATAAAAATCATTTTCGAAAGAACGTGATACAAAGAGAAGAGGCATCGTGCATGCAAACAAGAACGCAAATCCTTTACGAATGATTGAATACAATGGGCGATTTACAAGAATTGATAGAATGCGATGGAGATCGTGGGCATTGAAAACCAAGAGGCCAAGGTGAATGGCATAACTGGTACAAACGTAGTATCTTTTGCAAACTACCATATTGGAAATCGTTGATATTACGTTATAATTTGGATGTTATGCATATTAAAAAGAACTTTTTCGATAACATTATCAACACAGTTTTGAATGTGACAAGGAAAACTAAGGATAATATACAATCAAGAAAATATTTGAAGATACTATGTCGAAGATCTGAGTTGGAGTTACGAGATGGAAAGGCATATATCCCAATATTTAGATTGTCTGGGCTAGTGAAAACCATATTATTAAGGTGTATAAAAGAAGATAATAAGTTTGCAAATGGATATACATCGAACATTGTTTGGTATGTGGATATTGTTGGTTCGAGACTGATCGGGTTGAAAAGTCACAATTGTCACTTTTCTATGCAGCGGCTCATTCCAATTGCATTTTCCGAACTCTTACCACGAAACGTTCACGATATGTTATGCGAAATTAGCATATATTTCAGAGATATATGTTCAAGAAATTTAAAAAGGAATGACTTATAATCATGAAGAACAATATTTACGAAGAATATGTTCTTTGGAAAATGTTTTTATGCCTTCCTTCTTCAATATTATGGAACATTTTCAAATACATTTATTAGATGAGGCAATACTCGGTGGGCCAGTTCAATTTAGATGGATGTATCCAATGGAAAGGTTTTTCTTTCGTCTAAAGAAAAAAATAAAAAACAAAGCAGCGGTTGAAGGATCTATTGTTAAACAGTACTTGTTGGAAGAAATCATATATTTCAGCACATTTTATTTTGAGTCACATATTTCGACGAAACAAAGACACTCAACGGAAGATCACACAAGCTATCTATATGAATATAATCCACAATTTGACACAATTCTAGAGATGTTTACATCGATTGGACGTACAGGAGGTAAATCCAAATAATATTAGCTAACACCAGAGGAGTATAATCACATCCACACATATATATTACTAAATTGTCAAGAGCTATTGCCTTTCGAAAGTTATAAAACAATGAAAATTGATCTTTTAAACACACACATATATATATATATTTGAAATATATATGTGTGTTAACGTACTATAGCATATTTGATTAAGAAGTAATGGGTACATATCCTGATCTAAATGCAAATGAACTCACGAAAATTAAAGTTCAACATTATGACTCGTGGTTGACAGATTACATAACTAAACATATATTCGTACGTTATATATATATATATATATATTAAGATTAGTTGGTATGTTATAAAGTATTCATTTGTTTTTTATGTTATATAGATCAAATGTTCTAATGAGAGACTTCCTACGTGGTTAAAATATTTGGCTAATGGTCCAACACGAAATGTTATGTGTTGGCCAATTTTTGTTTATTCGCGGATACACATTCCACACGTACAAACACGAAAAATATAGAAGCACATACAATTATGGCGTTTGCGTTAATAGTGTAATAGAGGGTGATAATTTCTACGACATTTTGCACCAAATCCTACAGGTGGAATATCTCGGTCTCATTGGATTTAAGGTAATGCTTTTTAAATGTCATTGGTTCGACCCAATCGTAGGATGTACACGAAAAAATCGATGGGGAGGAATTGACATCAATCCGGCACTACAATACAGTAAGTATGATCCATTCATCACAATAGATCAAGCAAATCAACTATGTTACGTGCAATATCCAACAACATTGAAACATCGAAGAGAAGAGTGGTGGGTCATAATAAAAATCAAGCCAAGAGGAGTTATAAGTGCATATGAAAAAGAAAATCTGTTGCAAACCGATCACCCAGAGCTGATACGATTATTGATAGAGACAACCGGGAGGAGATTCTCGCAAGAACTGACATAGAAGGAGAATACATACGCGACTATGAAGACGTTAAATCAAAAGATGTATGAGATGAAGACGACGCTAAATTCAATGAACAATTGAAGGAAGACTCACCAATCGAAGAATCTACCAGAGAAGAAATGTGAATTATTATAACATTATCTAACTTGTTAAAATTATTTTTTTAAATTAATATATTCAAGTTTCAACGGGCATTCATTGGCAATATCAATGGAAACCCGTTGAAATATTAAATCATGCTCGATACATTGAAAATTTCAAGTTTTTCAAAGTTTTAACGGGTATCGTTGAAAAAACGCAACGAATACCCGTTGAGTTTGTTCATGAAAGCAGCGGATGCACGTGGAGACAGTTCAGCCGAGCAATGGATGACCGTTGGTAGACACCAACGGACACCCGTGACGGAGTGCAATGGATGCCCGTTGCAAAGAGTCATCATGGCCATCCTACGCTACAACATCAGTTTTGGTTCTCAACGAATGCCCGTTGGAAATTTCTATATATCAATCGTTGAACAATTCATTTTTTAACACAAAACAAACTTTCTCTCAAACTGAAAATCTCTCAAACACTTAAACACAAAACACAATGAGAGCTAGACGATTCATCGGTTACAGTGGTATGTTGGCAGGTTTGGCAGGAGCCCCGCTGCTGCCACCACCGCCACCATATCAACTTCTTTGACCTATATCGACACCGACAATATTTGATGAAGACAACGATATGGTGGACATAGACGTATTAATTGATAATTTTGATGGGTTTCCTTCGGTCCCGATTATCAACCCTGAATGTCTTGACATAACGTTATGGTAAGATTTTAAATTCATAATTCATATTGTATTTAATTATAAATATTATCTGACCATTTCATTTTTCATGTGCAGGTTTGCTACAAGATCGACTATATTATTCATGGCAGGTGACATAGTAAGTCATAAAATTCAACTTTTAAATTATTATTTACTTTTGTTTATAAACTAATTTATTGTAAATTAATTTTGCAGCGCGCATATAGATGGCAGAAGAAGGATACATCGCGCATCTACATAGCTTGGATGCGCGACATGCAAGTCCGGTTGCGTTTAATGGTGAACAATGCCAAGCGCAACTATTATAAGAAGAATGAAAAACCGACATGGGCAACGGACGAGGTATTCAACCAACTCGTCCAACATTGGGAGTTAGAGGACTTTAAGGCCAAGAGCGAGAAGGCCAAAAAATTTCGATACGGCGAGAAGGTTCTCGGGGATGGTCTGCATCACCATACTTTGGGATCGAAATTATTCCTGAAAAGAAAGAAAGATCTGGTAATTTTTTTATTCATTATTTAATTTTTATTGTTATATAAATTTTTTTAATCTAAGTATATTACTATTATGTAACAGATGCAAAGGATGGAAAGAGAATTGACTCTTCTTGAGTTGGTTGTAGAAACCTACACCATGAAGAAGTCTATCGTCCGAGAAGAGAGCGACGAACCTGAACTCGTCGACCCTCGGGCGGAATGGACCGTGAAAGCTGTGACAGAGAAGATCACACAACAATCACAAGCCTGCGGTTCAACTCCCGACGATCTCAATCCTTTACAAAACAACAAAATTTATTTAAAGGCAAATAATAAGATTATTGTTTGTATTCGTTAATTAAATAAAATATTTTTTAACGATGCTAACTTTAACGTTTTTTTATTTTGTAATCTATTTGACCGTATAAGGGGCGTATATACGGTCTCGATTCACTCCAAAAGGATATCATCGAGGACACCACGATGGTACCCCATGTGGCTCATGAGAGTTATAAGCAAGAACAGTATATCGAGCATCTCAAAAGCACACTTCGAGAAAGTCGAGCACATATGCGTCACATGGAGAGCATTATCAAATTGCTAACCAGTCGAGTGTATTTATAAGAAGTAAGGGTATTTATATAATTTCTCATACTATTAGGGTTTTCTATCTTTCTACTTCTTGTATCTACCTCTGCCCGATCGGGCACACTGAAGACGCCCGATCGGGCACACTGAAGACGCCCGATCGGGTGCTCCACTTCTTGTATCTACATATACAATTGTATTTGGTTTTGAGGATTCAATAAGACAAATCATACCAATTAACATGGTATCAGAGCCCTAAAGACCTACGTCAACCGTTTTTTTAATCGGCCAAAACCCTAGATCTCTTTTACCGGCACCGCCACACTTTCCGCCGCTACCGGCCGTTTTCAGCCGCATCTTCCGCCGCCGCTCAAACCACCAGTGCACCTGTCGGCCGCATTCAGTCGAACTCAACCCCAGCTGCTCACCGATGCTCGACGTTCCTCAATCTTGCCTTGTTCCGCTGATCCTTCTCTAACGATCAGCGACCGTCTCTCGTTCAGCCGACCAGCCGCTCGACGTACCTGGTTCAACCAGCTGTTCAACGTCTCCCGTTCAGCCGACCAGCCGTCCCTCGTCTCACCATGTCAAATTCATCCGCTGCCGACGCTACTCCGACGTTCAACGCCAATGAACCCAATGGTACCCTTCTCACGGTCAATATGTCAAATGTGACCAAGCTTACATCCTCCAACTACTTTATTTGGAGCATTCAAATTCGTGCTCTACTTGAAGGCCATCGTTTGGATTGTTTTATCTAATCGGATTCCGTCGTCCCCAATGCTACTCTCCTCGTCGAAGGCATTACCATTCCAAATCCGGCGTTTGCCCCATACCAACAGCAAGATCGGCTCCTGTTCTCGGCAATCCTTGGTGCGATCTCTCCTTCACTACAGCCGATGGTCGCTCGTGTATCATCCGTGCGAGAGGCGTGGCTCCTCCTTGCTCAAACATATGGCAAGGCATCAAGGGGGCACATCCTTCAACTCAAGGAGCAACTCAAGCGGAGTTCGAAAGGATCTCAAACTATAGACGACTACATGAGGAACATCATCAACAAAGCAGATGAATTAACGCTTCTCGGCAAGCCAGTTGATGCCGAGGATTTAGTCCAATACATCCTCGATGGACTCCCGGAAGATTACAAACCAATTGTTGATGCGGTGAATGCTCGAGACAGCATCATTCCGATTGAGGAGCTTCATGAAAAACTCCTTAGTCATGAAGCCAAACTCCTTCAATCCATGCCGCTACAATTCACGCCGCCGGTCACGGCACTTGCCACCAACACTCGTCCGAGGTATTACAATCGGCAGCAAGACCGGCAGCATGGCTCCAATTGGTGATGTGGAATAGTTTTCGTATTATTCATTTGAAATTGAATCACTTCAGATATATATATCAATACATAAGAGATATAAAAACCCTAACGGAAACCCTAATAAACACAAATGTACCAAATTACATTTATGTCCCTATCACTTATATGCCCCCTCAAGACGGAGCACCTTCGGTGATGCCGATCTTGTGACAAAGTGTAAGAAATGGCTGACGAGCGA
>CM071866.1:37508320-37519824 GCA_036759665.1 Gynandropsis gynandra
TCAAAGCTACGGAGGTAATTTACCAACAATTACCCGACCGGGCACCCCTCTTCCACCCGAGCGGTCACACCTTCATGACGTTGAACCGACGACGGTCCCTCAAGCTCTTAAGGATCCGCGGTGGAGAAAGGCAATGAGCGAGGAATTTGATGCCTTGTCCGTAATGGAACCTGGGATCTCGTGCCGGCGGACCAAGCCTCGAACATTGCTGGTTGCAAATGGATCTTTCGCATCAAACCTCAGCCTGATGGTTCTGTGGAACGCTACACGGCTCGACTTGTGGCCAAGGGTTTTACTCAACGACCCGGGGTGGACTTCACTGAAACATTCAGTCCCGTTGTCAAACCAGCCACCATCCGATTGATTTTGAGCCTCTCGATCTCAAATGGATGGATTCTTCATCAACTCGATGTCAACAATGCCTTTCTCCAGGGCATTCTCATGGATGAGGTGTATATGACCCAACCTCAAGGCTTTGTTGATCTCGATCGTCCGCACCACATTTGCAAACTTCGCAAAGCCCTTTACGGTTTAAAACAAGCTCCCCGGGCGTGGTATTCAGAACTACGAGAGTTCCTACTTGACCAAGGCTTTGTCAACTCTCTCGCGGATGCATCATTGTTCATTCTCCGCAACAGTGAGGTAACCATATATGTTCTTGTCTATGTGGATGATCTTGTGGTCACAGGAAGCAATCCCACGGTTGTCCAATGCTTCACCACCGCCCTAGGCCGTCGCTTCTCCATCAAAGACTTGGGTGATCTCTCTTATTTTCTTGGAATTGAAGCCACACGGACTGCCTCGGGTTTGCGCCTCACTCAACGCAAATACATCAATGATATCCTTGACAAAGCAAAATTTTCAGATGCCAAATCCGTTACAACACCGATGGCTCCGAACTTGCGTCTCTCATTGACGGCGGGTGACAAATTAGACGACCCCACAGCCTATCGGACAATTGTGGGTAGCCTCCAATACCTCACGCTTACACGACCGGACATCAGTTTTGTTATCAACCGTCTATCCCAATACATGCATGCACCGACAACGAAACATCTTCAAGCTCTCAAAAGGGTACTTCGGTATTTGGTTGGTACAAGGGATCGTGGCATCTTCTTCTCCACGGGTAATACCTCATCTCTCCGATCGTGATGAATATATCTCGACCGGGGCATACATTGTCTACATCGGTAGCCATCCAATTTCATGGTCCTCGAGGAAGCAGAAGTTCACAGCCCGCTCATCCACAGAAGCGGAATATCGCTCTATAGCGGATACCGCCGCCGAACTTCGCTGGATCACTTCTCTCTTGACGGAACTTGGAATGCCTATGCCTAAACCCCCGGTAATATACTGTGACAACATTGGTGCCACATATCTGAGTGCAAATCCTGTCTTCCATTCTCGCATGAAGCATCTTGCCTTGGATTATCACTTTGTTCGGCAACAAGTCCAAGGCGGCATCCTCAGAGTATCTCATGTTAGCTTGGCTGATCAGCTTGCGGATTTGCTCACAAAACCCCTATCTCGTCAACCGTTCGTGTCACTTTGTCACAAGATTGGAATCACCGATGGTGCTCCATCTTGAGGGGCATATAAGAAGTAAGGGTATTTATGTAATTTTTCATACTATTAGGGTTTTCTATCTTTCTACTTCTTGTATCTACCTCTGCCCGATCGGGCACACTGAAGACGCCCGATCGGGTGCTCCACTTCTTGTATCTACATATACAATTGTATTTGGTTTTGAGGATTCAATAAGAAAAATCATACCAATTAACAGTATTAACCACAAGAACCGGTGGGGAAACAACACCGAGACAAGACCCGATAATCGACTCTGATGTAACTCTTTCACGAGGTGTTGGCGATCACGGGGATGAAGACGACGTTACTAATTTAGATGATTCGTAATAAATTATATTTTAAATTTGTATAACATTTTTTATTAAATAATTTAAAAAAATAATTTTTTATTTTTTCGTCGGGGTTTCAACGAATACCCGTTGATATTTTTTGAAAAGTTCAACAAGCATCCGTTGGAATGTAACATTCTTGCTTTTTTTGCAACAGAATTTTGTTGACAGCCCCACCATTCTGCCAATGGATATCCATTGAACTTCTTTAATTCCTTCCTTTTTGTCGTTTCAACAGACTTGCAACGGATATCCGTTACAAATCTGCAATGGGCATCTGTTGTATTCTTTGTTACAGGCATCCATTGCAACTGTCCAACGGATATATCCGTTACACGCCCGTTGAAAGTTTTCAACTTATATTATCCGTTGCACGCCTGTTACAAATCGCAATGGGTGCGGATTTTCAACCATCGTTTCCTAACGGCTCAAAATTCGTTCAAATCCTTTGGGAATCGTCCTTTTCAATGGAAATATGGCGATTTACAATGGATATACCGGTTGGAAATCACCTTTTTGTAGTGGTAAATGTTAAGATGCATTTTGTTTTGTTCGTACCATTTATCAAATTGGGAATAACATTTGTCATGACCATGACAATTTCTCTTGCAATCATCTACCAAAATTTGACTAAAGTTGCATTGCAAGTTCATCCTAGAGTGATAGCTTGATGATATCTTTTCTGTTTGTGAAGTTATTAAAGCAATTGGACAAATTGTTTTAAGAAAAATTAAAATAATATGTAGATAGATTCATAGTATAAAAGACTCACCTATTCAATAACAATCGAATTTCAATTTGTTGATCAGGCGTTAGAAGGTGTAAGTTTGATCCTTGCATAGTGATGAGAAACCCAATAACATCTACACTTTGATAAAATAAATAAAGTTAGCTAAGCATAAAAAATTATTATTAAGATAATGGAACTACTGCTTACCAGATAAATTGTCTTTGCGATTAGCTAATCCAATTCATAATCGATATGAATGTATCCTAAATATTTACTTTGGAATTGTGTAAATTGACTTGTGATTTTTTCGACAATGGTATTTCCATAAAACATTTTCGTATACTGTTATCGGTTAACTTCTAGTTCCCGATATTTGGTAGTATGGATAAATTTTTAAGTATGAATATTTCTCTTTCTTTTATAGTCAGTTTGTACTTGTCAACATCAGCAAGAGAAATAGTACCTTCAACAGTTGTTCCCTATAAGATATCACACATATAACGTTGAAAAATAATTTAGAATGTTGGATAAGAAAAATTTTGAATGTTATTTACCTTTTTAGTAACAAATAAAAACCCAAGGTCGAGCTAACGTTTCTCAAAAATAGAATTCTGCCTCCACCAAATCGTAATAATCTAGTAATAATTCGTTGTTCTCTATCATATGATGAAATATATTATATAGAGAATAATTTGTTCATTTCGCTTTGGGAGCTCCAGTTGTGCCCTAGAACGTGTTAAAGAAACCAGCATAATAATATTAGTTGTCAAAATATGCAATTTGATGTAAGTCAAAGCATTTTTATATTTCGCATTCTAAAACAGTTGTTCGGGTTCATTGAGAAAATAATAAAATAACATGTTTTCAAATGGAACTAAGAAGGTTAAAGTTTTTCTTATTTAATATCTCATTATATAATGGTTGATTCTAAGTTAAACTTCATGGATGTCGGAATGAGATGGTTCAATAGGTAGTCAAGTAAGCTTAAATTGAATTGTTTTTAAAAGTTCATATTAAATTCTAAAAATGGAAATGTACATTTGCCTTAACCATACATTAGACCTTTAATAAGTTCTTTATAAACTATATTTTTCCCGATTGCCTCTTTATTAGAGAAATAAGCCAAATCCATGATTTCAACCCCAGCGCTGAAATAACTCATGATAGGGCAGCATATAATTGACCATGACTGAAAACCGGTTTTGAGAGATACAAATCAATTTGTTTTAAACTTTGGCCTTGACTCTTATTTATTTTCATTGCGTAATGTAATTATACAGGGACTTGCCTCCGCCATAACATAAATGCTAGACTTGAATCGTTTGATGATAAAATAATTTTTGGAATAAGGACCTTATTTCTAATATGTGTCCTTATGATAATTTCTGCTTCTATCAGTCTAGAGGCTAACTGAGTCACGATTAAGTGTCTTCAATTGCACATACCCTCCTTCTGGTTAAGATTTCACAACATCGTTATAGGGGCACCAGCTTTAAGACAAAGCTTGTGCATTAGCAAGCCAGTCGGTTGTTGGAAATAATTGCCATTTCTCTAAGATATTCATTGATTACAAAAATATCATTCAATTCATAACGTCTATATTTCTTGGAGTAAGAATTTCCATTTCTCAAAGATATTCATGGTTCATAAAAAATCTAAACTTAAGTATTCAACATCTTTCCCAGGAATCTTTGATAACAAAAAAATCATTTGTTGCATAACGTCTATATTTCTTGGAGTAAGAATTGCCATTTCTCTAAGATATTCATAGTTCATAAACAATCCATGGAAATCTATATATTTTTCTTCAAAAATGGAATACAGTGGGTTGTTTGTAATTTCAATCATCAAAGCATTATCGATTTGAATATTGTCTGGTTCAAATTGCTCGTACGGTTTAAAGTTCTTTGCCTTTGTTGTGCCATCACCAACTGTCAATAACCACTTAGCAAAATCTTGTTCTTCATTGCATAATCACATGTTTCATTTTAAAGTATATATATAACATGATTCTCATAAGTATGAACGACTCGTTGTCGACATAATTGTTTCAGTTCGTCCTCCTCATGTGACCGGTAAAATTTGGCAAAAATCGTCACCTATAGAAAATTTTTTCCCCAAACGTTTTTTCTTGCGCACATTCATCATTCATTAGGAAAATGTCTTTCAAATACAATCTACCACTTCAAAGGTGTAACAATATGCCATAGGTGCTTCATCTCATACAACTAATTCAACTTGTATAAGTAAGACGGCCACCATCATACCTCATTTTATGTCACATGTCGAACATTCATGTACATTTGGGAGAATTTCGAAGCGAAAATGTGTTGTTCTGCCACCGGAAAAAACAAGTGCGGATATGCCGGACGATATAACTGGTATTATAACTCTGCGTTCTGATCTTAGTCTTGAAATTGTTGTATTTTATAAGTATGTTTTCCTATTTCCACCAGGTCCATAAACAAACAAACTTGCTTTTTTCTGTACAACTAAATTAATAACTACTTCATAGATTTCTTTTTGTTCCTCGTTGATGGTGGTGAATAATTTCACATGCTCTTCCCGTTCAAACTCCTCATCAAACTGCATCTCTTGCCTTATAAGAGAATTAGTTATTTCATGTAGAATATGTTCATCTGGGATAGGCATATCAAGATAATCAATCAATGACTCATCATTCTCTCTTAAGATTTTTTCAATCTCAATAAGAGTGTATACTTCAATTTGTTTATCAGAAAACTGTAAATAATGCAACTTAAATTCTTTCTTTTTCTTCAATACGATGTCCTCTCATAGGAATTTTCAACAACCATTCTATAGTTTGGAGAGTTTGCTAACTTCACAGTAAAGTAAAAGTGTGAAAAATAAATGCCTTAATTGTGTGGACATTGCCCATTTTGTTGCTTTTTCCATAGTTTGACATCATTCCTTATCTTCATCAAGCAATCCTCGCGTCAGGCATGCATCTTTAAAGGTAGTATATTTGAAATTATCAACTATTAAATGTCATCATAACTCGTAACTCCTTTAACAACGTTTAGCAACATTCAAAGGTAATACAATTATCTAGACGTCGCGTGAATGTTGAAAATTCTTCCGAGTGTGTACCTTTTTTTTTCAGATCAAAACTTATCTGGGTGGTTCCACACAAATATTGTTAGAAATTGAAGATATGTTAATTCTCGAGCTTCATCGTACAATTTGTTCGTTTGCATCCATTTTTTAAACATTGTGGAATCTGTGCCTCGTCTCGTCACAACATTGTCCAAGTCTGTTGTGTCCTTAAAGGTTAAACTCTTGTTATTTTCAAGATGCACTGATAACCGTAGAACTAAGATTTTTTTATGATGGATGTGATATGCTAAGATCTGTCGAACAGTTTCGTATTAAGATGGGTACCTACACTCTAAATAGTTGTTTATCTCATTTATATCGACAATTGAACCCTTTTCGATACTAGTAGGACTGTCGCTACTCGAACCTCCTTTGATCACTACAATGCTTTTTCAACGCCTTTGGTTGTGTACTTAAAAAGATATTTTATCACATGTGATTTGTGGCACCACTCAACATAGATATGTGACTTATATTTTTTAAGAGGTTTAAATTATGTGTGACAACATATCTATTGTCTAACTTTGTATCCCCTTCATTGAATACTTTATCATGTCTTGCCTTTGTTTATATAGGATATAGCAAGACTCTCCAATATTTGTATAGTCAACGAATGGACAAGGATAATTTTTTGTACAAACACCATTCTTCATACGCGGTGAGTGAGGTCTAATTCGAACCACATGGCTCATGAATCATATGTTGTTCCATTAACTTAAATCCTTCATAATCAATTTCTTTATCAGGCAATTATGCTTGAATAAACTTATCAATGTTTTCAACTGAAAGATTTTTGTACAAATTTTGTAGCCATATGTTATCTAAATAGAGGTTTTGGGAAAAAATATTGCATTTAGGTCTTTCAGGAGAGAATCAAATTTAATTTTGAATAGTCATCATTCTATGTTCGACCTATCATCTGCAGTGGCCCCGTAGTATAATTCCAAGTGATTCAATATTTCTTACCACTTTGTATTAGCTGTTATGGTTATAAAGAGGTTCGGATTACCATACCATCTACAAAATTCCATTGCATCGTGTTAGTTTTCAACCATATATCTCGATCTTCGTAAAAGAAAGGGCAATATAATTTTCTGGTCAATTACTTTACCATTGCGATCACCCTTGCCGATTGCATCAAATACATTATTACAAAGATCAAACCATAGTTTTTTCTGATTGTTTCGCGCCCATCGAATCCATTCTTTTTCTATCGCAGTATAAGCATCAACCGCATATTGTTAGAAAAGTCGACCTCCTTTAATGAGGTGAGGGTCTTCCCTTCCAGTAGTCTTGTTTGTATTTGATATGCATAATATTCCTTCCTTGTGAAAATGATCTCTTTATCATTTTTGTTGAATCAACATAAGCTATTTCTTCGTGGAACCCGGCTTGACCATGAGAAAACAACAGAGGATATTGTAAACACCTGAACAAAGTGTGAAGATCGCTTATTTTATAGAGTTGACCACAAGGTATCAATTGTAAGACAAAATATCTCTCCCAAATTGTTAATGAAAGATCACGCATAATAATACCAGCTACTTCATCCCATGTAGGTAACTCATACGTCCTCCCCTTTTTTTCTTAGGTTCTAATAATCTCAATGTAAATTTTGAGATCACCCCTGATTCATATCGATCATATGCTTTGCAAAAGCTTTGCAAAAGCTTTGCAAGATTGTTATGTTTGTCAACCATTTCTATGAGTTTAGCAACAATGGTCTCATCTAGATTCCATGCGGTAGCAGTACGACTAAGCATATTCAACCGATTTTGAACTTCATTTGCAGTGTTATATATAAAGTTGGGCAAATTTCCAAGCATTTTCTTCAAGAGGCAATAAAGATCCTATTTGGTGGTGGGTTTGCCCATGAATACAAAAGGTGAATGGGCTAGGCCTAGATGACATTGAGTGGTCAACTTTATCACCAATAGATGTAAATGCCAAGATTGAATTGTAGACACAAATATTTGAGCAGAATGCATGGGAGCTCTTGTATAAGGCACGAGGTATTATAATGTAGCTGGTGAATCAGTCATTTCAGCAACCATAAATATCCTTAAAATAATCACGTGGGATGGGATGGCGGGTAATTTGATCCGGAATTTCATGCAACATAAGTTGAATAACAAATATGTTGTATTTTGTCCTCAACTAATACTTTTGCTCCGCCAAACAAAGCACCACAGTGTTGGAATTGTATTAAATCATCGTCGATGTGAGTTTGTGTGTTTGGAATGTCTAGTTATTTACGTCAAAAGGCTTAGTGTACATTTCTCAAGTAAAAATATGTTTTTGAGGGAAATTTTGATTAATACATTCGTGGAAAGCAATTTAAACTAACCTTTAGGTTGGGATGTAGAGGCTATGTATTAGTTGTCTTTCTCCTTTCCAGCATTATGACTCTGCGTATGTGGCGTGCAGCTTTACAATCATCTGACAATGTAAAAGTAAGCAAACTTTATTGCTTAATATTAAATCAATCTAAATATTTTGAACTATTAATATCAAATATTATAATAACATGAACAATAAAATAATCATGAAATTATTTATAATAATAAACAAATTTAAAAAATCAGGAAATTTCAGGAATCATTTAGATAATAAATTGTAAAATTGAAGAACAAATTATGAGTATTGAACGACATTCATTTTTTCTTCATTTCATACGATGTTAGGGGTAGACTTTGAAATGTAGTCGGTGGTAAATTTTATTTCAGCCAACGACGTGTTTCGATTACAAAATTTAAAAAATAATAACTATTAACACCCAAACAAATTCAAATGAAAACATATTTCATAGATTTAAAATAGATTTTGAAAATACGTTCATCAATTAGGATGCTTAGATTTTTTACAACGGTTTTCTGACGACAGCAAACCTTTGCTACGTGGCTTTCTCATCACAACAAATATCTACAATATATTTAACTACGTTAAATCTATATATAAAAAGTAGGATGTTTTGCTGCGCATTCTCAGACTACCACCTCAGCAAAACATCCTCTTTATATTTTTTAAATAAATAATAACATTATTTTGTGTTTATTTTGAATTGTTACAACAACGTTTTATCACCCTATCTATTAATCGTGGCCATCAATGTCTTTCATTAACTACAAGCGTTTCACCATTTACTGTTCATCCTTTCAAACCTTCTCCTTCTCACTCAATCTCCATCCGATAGTTTTCTGCGTTATATTCAACATCCCTATTTATCTCAATTTTTCGTTCTTCCAATAAACTAGAATTTCCGGTTTACTCTTATCCTTTCCGGTATCTTCTGAAGTTGCTCCATTCGCCGCCGTCAATCCCAGTCACTAACAATGCAATCTCCGGTTAATTCTCCGGTGATATGATAACCGCTGTCTCAGCGTCTCTCCTCTTTCAACGCCAACGTACTGCAACAGAGTCATAAAAAAGCTCCCCCACTCCGTTGTTTGCAGTTTGTTATTGCAATTTTGTCTTTTTTTTCTTTTTATAATCTCTGTTGCCTGCTCGAAGTTCATGATGTCCTAGAATGTTAATAATATAATCATATGGTTGATCCGAAATGCACCATTTCTCAAGAATCTTCATTACGCAGTACTGATTTGTCTTAGATTGCAGCAGAAGCTGAAGGTTTTCAGAAGAAAGAGATGCATTTGCCTACAAATGAAGACCTTGAATACGAGAGAAAGGTGAAGGAATTATTAGAGAATTCGATGAGGTAGTCATATCAAAAGCTTGAATAAAAAAGTAGAGAATTGGATGAAAATCAATTGTTGATTCTGCAACAAGTTCATGGACTTTGAAGCCGTTGGTCCTCTCATTCCGGCGTGACTGCGACGGACGAGCAGAACGGCAGGGCGGCGGAGGCGGCAGGTTAGGGTTCGGCGGCAGTGAAGCTGCTGGAGAGAAAAGAATATTAGGGTTTCAGTTTAGGCAAGCTGAAACTGAAGAAGGAAGACTTACCCTAGGTCTGAAGAAGCTGGAGCGGGCTGGGCCGAGAGAAAATGTGAAACGGGCTGAAGAAATGGACCAGAAAGAATTTCGAGAGGCCCAACAGAAACCAGAAAATTAGGCCCAGAGTATCTTCTTCTCCAAATACTCGCCAAATTGCAGAACGGTTTATGAAGAATTGCATATGCAAAAAAAGAAGAAATTCAGATAGAACCTCAACAAATTCAGGGCAATATTGAAAGAATTTATAATATTGATTGTATTGACGTAAGTAAAGCTAATATGATATATATGTACTAAAAACTATCAAATGAAAAATGAGAGCATTATTTTTTAAAATCATTCTACTATAAACAATTTTTTCTTCTGAGATTTTTCCAGAAAATAGCATACTGTTTATACATGATCTTATGAATTTGTATTTACTTTAAAGTTTTAGAAGTTAATTTTAAATATATTTGGAAAAATAGTATATTAATATACATCTATCATTGGTTACAATAATTTATAACATTCAAACACAATAAAAATAATAATAAATGCATTAAAAATACACAATTAAGAACTCATATAAAAAACATATTAGAATTATTGTATACATTTTTATATATAAATATATGTATTAAAAAATAATAAATCATAAATACTATTCTTACAATAAATACAAACTTTTCACCTTTCAATTAATAAAACAATATATATCTATCATTAATTATAATAATTTATAACATTCAACAAAATAAATACTAATAAATACATTTATTACAATACATACAATTTTAATAATTAATAATATTTCACCTTCCAATTAAAAAAAATTACATCTATACATGATCTTAAGAATTTGAATTTAATTTAAAGATTCAGAATTTAAAATAATCAATTCATTATTGACACATTTTATATAAATTTTAAATATATTAATTTTAAAAATATTTGGAAGAACATTAGATTAATATATTTACAATAATTTTTAACATCCCAACAAAATAAAAATAATAATAAATATATTTATTACAATAAATACAATTTTATATATTTATTATTGCATGAAGCTAACAATATATCTTACAAATATATTGTATTTCTTATAATTGTAAAACAAATAGAAGAATTTTATAAGTTTTATAGCGTAATACATTTTTATTGATATATATACAAATTATAACAATCATTCATTTGATTATGTGTATCATCAACATAAACTATACATTTGCTAAAGGTATTCGTATTGCATTTCAACTATTATACATTTGTTTTCATTTTTTACTTAACCAATCATTGATATCATTTAATTATTAAATATGTCATTGATAACACTGAAAGTGTATCATTATTAGGATAGGTTTTTACACCATTTTCGCATATTTCTTACATCGAGTCATACTTATCCGATACGGTTTCGAGCTTTACATCCCCGTTTTCTTGGTTTTCAGGTTTTTAGGCGACAAGGCCTAAATGAGCTCAATATGAAGGATTCCCTGCAAAAACCACAAGATTTGAAGACATATCTACTCAGAGCTCCAGAACCCAAAGGAACAACCGAGCAACGAGCGGAAAAGAGAGATTTCAAGGATACAAGGGTGCCCGATCGGGCACTATTCCTTCACCCGCTCGGGTAGAACCTACGGGGTTTCTCCACGCATTTGACACGACCCGGGCACATGAGCAAAGAGGATCGGGTGATCACCACCCGATCGGGCGAAATCTGAACACCCGCTCGGGCAACTAACCATCTTTCAGCCCCGTAAGTTTACGCGACTCGGGTCCGCTTAGTCACGCGATCGGGTGAC
>CM071866.1:37520675-37530921 GCA_036759665.1 Gynandropsis gynandra
TATATAACAATCATGAGATGTTATTATCAACAATAATTTCAAGTCAGATGATCTAGTTTAATTATAATATTATATTCGACAAGATAATGTTTATGGTATTACGATTTATTACATTTTCATAAAAAATTTTATCAATATAAATATTTAATCGAATTAATTCATCTTAAATCAATTTTATGATAAAATTTATAATTCAGATCAAGGATAAAGTGTCGTGTTATATAAGTTTAATTATAATATTCTATTTGACAAGATAATGTTTATGGTATTACGACACTCATTCGAAGGTAAATCTATAAAAATAATAAACTCTCGTATACATAAACTATTTTCAATAAATAATTGATATTAATATTTGACATGTTTTCATATATTTTAAAATTAAACTCGAATAATCCAAAACTATGACATTAATAACCATGCGACTTAGAAAATTTTAAATATAGTAATAATCATATAAACCTATCTTCAGATCCATTGATTTTTAAATAGATTTAATTCTCGTTTCTCTTAGTTTTGACCAATAAATTTTATTTAATATATCCAAATCAATAATCCAATAAATCTATATATAAAAAGTATGATAAAATGGTGAACACATGATTTTTGGTTTATTTTTTATTATAATTCATAATTGAATTTTATTCTCCATTAAAAATTATTTATAGCCACTAATCAAAATTTAATATTATTCCAATTCACCAATTATCTATTGATCAAATTAATAAATAAAAAACCATTTACATTTCTTTTAAATTATATATATTATATTTTTTTTATTTATCAATAAATATTTTCTTTATATATATTCACAAATCTTAAATTTAATTGCTATTATATATTTGAAGTAATAAATAAATTATTAATTTTGTTATAATTATTATTTTATATAATGTATACTTTTTTTAATAATTAATTTTTAAAAAATAAAATAGGTTATAATTCTTATAATCATTTATTTTATTTTAATTATTATTTAAAAATTGATATAAATTATATTTCTTATATAAATTTAATAAAATTTAAAAATTATATATATATGATTGAAATAAAATATTTTGTAATTAATATAAAATTATTTTTTGTTTAATTTTTTCACCTTTTTTACAATCCTTTATTTTTTATAATTATTAGTTTAATTTTAATTGTAATTATTAATTTTGTTAGAATTATTGCTATAAATAATTATACAATTAAATTGTGTTATAACAGCTTTTCCCACTAAAATATTTGTCTAATATACATTAAAAGTATATTTATGTCATATATTTAATATCAATATTATTCCTATTGACCAATTAAATTACATATTGACCAAGTTAATAGGTAAAAAACCCTTTATATTCCTTATAAATTATATGTATATTATATTTTTTATTTACCAATAACTATTTCCTTTATATATTCACAAATATTTAATTTAGTTGTGATATAATTTTATAAATATGTTGAAATTGTTCCAACTCATCCGTTTTTGCATGTATAACTACATTAATTCTAAATTATACATAATAATATAATAAATATTCACTTTTCAAATATATAATAATATTAGATCCTATTTATAAAATTAATTAAATTTTATTATATTTATGATAATAATTATATCACTTTATTTGCTTATTACTACACCATTACTACACTAATAACTCACCTCATAATACTCTAACCTTTAGTATAAATATTACATCTTATATTCTCAACCTTACATCTTATATTTTTCCTTCTCAATCTTTTAAGCAACAAAAAATCTAAAAAAAAGTTTCATTTTAGCTTTCCAATTGTTACATCTAAACTACGAAATAACCGTTCTACGGCCACTAACATTGGTTTCAACGATCTATTGATTGAACGTAGTAAACAGATAAATTTAGCAAGATTATTCTGCTTTTGGAAGGCTCGAAATTTTAAAAAACAGATCAACTTATTGGCTTAGATATGCTTCTTATCGATGAAAATGTATGTAAATGCCCGTTTCTTGGTACGGTGAGCACTTCATATATGCTTTCATATGGTGTTAAGATTTCAATGGTTATAGACTTTTGGGTTGCTTGATAGTCTAGAAACGGTGATGATAAACAAAAGGGAATCACTACATTGGAGAGCAACATTTTCTGATGAGTTTAAGGGTGCAGAACTATCCACCCTTGTTTTTTTTGGTGTGATTGGGGGATGAATCATTGATTTACATAATGAAATTTGCTTGGGAGGAATGGGGAACATGAGATTTTAATGAAGAAGTTGGTATGTAGGAGGATTAATGGCTGGAAGTTTGTTTGTACCAACTAAATTACAGCAATCTGAATGTTTTTTCATAGTTGTTATCATTCGAATGGGAATTGCAGCATGTGTCTTATGTTGCATTGGCTTTGTGTTTAGGCTTGGTCGGTTGTTGGTGATTATAAAGACGTGGCATGACCCTGAAATGTTGCTAAGCTATATGAATAGAAAGATGTTAACCAACATCTAAAGCACCAAGAGGGTGGCTAAAAATAGCAAACGTACCCAAATCAAATCGCTTTGTGAGTTTAAAATGAACGGTATGGAAATAAATGTGTTTGCATTTTTATGGTAAATGGATTATGTCTAAACTGCAAAACTTCGTTGTGGCTAAGTAGGTGTCTGTACAAAGCACGAAATAGGTTACTGAAGTTGTGCAGTTGCATCGATTTGTCAATGTTTTTGCGAAACAATGTCATATGTAGGAGTGGGCAAAAAACCCGTACAACCCGTCCCGACCCGAAACTCGTCCCGAACCCGCAAAAAAGTACTCGTACTCGCGGATACGGGTTTGAGTTCGGGTAATACTTTTTCATTATCCATGGGTTCGGGTTCGGGATGGATATTTTAATTTTAGTAACGGGTACCCAAAAATATTTAGAAAGATACCCCTAATATTTTTATAAATTACCTAAATACCCTTATATTTCATAATTATCTAAATAACATTAGGCTATCCTCCTTCCTTTTAGCTCTCCTCTCTCTCTCTGTAGAAAATTTTGGTTTTTTAAGGGACAATGAATATTATTTGTGGATTTTTTATGCGAGACAGGTTTTTGTGGGTTATGAAAATTTTTGTGGGTTTTTTTGCGGGTACCCGAACAGCAGGTACCCACACTTTGCAAGTACGAGTATGGATACTAAAATCGGTTATCAGTCCGGGACGGGTTCGGATACGAGTAGTGAGAATCTCGCGGGTACCCGCAGGTGACCATCCCTAATCCTATGTACAAAAATATGTACCCATTAGTAATGAAGCAGTATTGTAGGATATTTCGGCCTTAAAAAATATTTGTATTGATGAACAATAAAGATAACAACGTATCTCTAAGAGTGCATTAATTTAAATCCAAATAATTTGATACATCCATTTGTGGTTTCAACAGGTCGTTTGCTTTGTTTGATCCTTTCATGATCATTTTAGCTTCGACTAATTAGGAATTAAGAAGGTTTCGTTGAAATAATTACGAATATGCCATGTATAATTAACCAAGTAGACAAAAAAACTTATTGTCAATGTAGAACCAATCCTAATTAGAATATTGTAAGAAGAACATGATTTTCACAGCGTCCATGTTATTTAATTTGTAACGCTTGATGGTTTGAATTTGATTTACAACATATGTAAACTCTTCAGATAACTTTGAAGGACTTTGTTATTATAAAGAATAGAAAGGATCGAAATGCGAGCATTGTCTTATCCGAAATACTTGTATTGAGAAAGCTGAATTTTATCCATCCAATTGAAAAAAGTTAAATATGAAGTTCCCGCTATGGCTACAAGATGTTGGTTGAACGTTGAGCGGTATTTATGAATTAGGGAATGAAATATTTTCTCGAAATTATACGCATACCATAAAATGAGAAGAAAGAGCAAGTAGCTCTGTCAATGAAGTTATCTGTGTGATATTGACAATCTGTCTACCTATCTATTTCTTTCTGCTATAATGAATTTTGATGTTATTCCTTATAGATGATAGGCTACAATATAATTTTTTTTCTTCGGTTAGATTTACCGGTACAATTGTTGGGATTGAAGATATTGATCCCAAAAGGTGGTCGAACTCTAAGTGGAGATGCATCAAGGTAGGAGTCTTTCTGAAACTGGATAAAGAGTACTTTTCTAAAGTGAATGATAAATGTGTAGTTTTCTTATAGGTGAGATGGGATGAAACATCTACTATTCCTCGTCCTCATTGAGTATCTCCTTGGAAAATAGAGCATGCCCTGACACCTTCTACTCTAAGTCTTGTTCCAATGCCTAGGCCTAAGAGGCCTAGAATGAACACTGTGCCATCGTCTATGAATTCCGTAGTGCTTGTTTGGTGACTATATGGAAGGAATCGCACTACAGGAATCCCAAAAGCTAAAATATAGGTATGTCGCATCCTCTCGCTATGTTATGTTTGTTATGAAAATAATAAATGGAAAATTATATTAGCAAAAGTAGTAGATTAATTGTTTTGAAACAAACTTGTCATGCAAACACGATAACATACAGCAAATGTTCTAGAAATGTAAATAGAAACTTGAAATTGTAGAAGTTAATTGAAACGAATCTTCTTTTCACGATTCCATTTTTTCTCCTTCATTATTGCAAGCACGACCTTGTCATCAATTTTGTCTATAACATTCAGAGTAGACTGGACAGATTCAAACTTTTCTTAAATTCTAGAAAAGTTATTAGGTAGAGGCTATGACAAATAAATCTTATGATTAGTTATGTGGTTTTTTGTTTTTGCTTTAAACCCAAACAATATCCAAACCAAAAAACAATGCATACCTCAGAACCATCTTCATTCTTTTATGTTAATGTTACTGCTTTTGTCATACGTGAAACAATGAAGATTGGTGAGTTGATGAGAAATTATAGAAGTTACCTTGAGCTGAATCCTATACCTCCTACTACCATGTCCTTCAAGAACTTTGGAACCTCATTCAGACCACCATCAATCTCAAAAAAGCCAAACGAAATTAGACTATTAGTAAACTATTTGCATTCATTTAAACATTAAGATGACCATACATGTTATTGTATGGTATCTACCACTGGGTTGTTTGTAAGTTTGGCAATCTCATTATCAAACACAACAAATCTTGCAACTTCACCACCATCTTCAATGGACAATTCCACTCTATACCTAAAACAACACATACACAATGGGAAATCAGGGTTTAAACATCACATGAGATCATTTTAGGGGTTCTTAAAATGGTTGGAAACACAAGGACAAACCTTGTAATGCCGACAATAATACTATCAGCACAAAATGTGCACTAGAGTGATTTAGAGGTACGTTTTAATTTCCTAAAGCATTTGGCACATGCATCATAGGTCCAACCATTGTCATTAAAAATATCAGCCATGTTTGCTTCGCAGACGAAATCAGCTTCCTGCAATTTAATAGATCAAACATTAGCATGTCAAGACCCCATTAATATAACCTATTAACTTTAAAGATTCATGAGTTACAATCTTGTTATTGTAAGTGGAAATATATTTATAAAGTTCCAAAATCGACACCATTTTCATTTTAAAGACCTGGGTATTTGTGATATTGTTTTTCATGCCATCCTCTATATCTTTCTTAATGTTGTATGGGGAAATATTTCAGATATAAAAATTTAGTTAAGAAACAGGTATATATTTACAAACTTAGTTAAGACATAGATTTACATTTAGAGTGAACAAAAAAAAGACTTACCTCTCTACATAAGTCGTAACAACTGAAGCTTCACCATCAAAATAGAAGCAGTTGGCTGAAGTCACATTAAGATAAGGATTACCTATTCAAATAAAGCATTTGAAAAATGCATGGGATACCATTCTAACTTAAACGAACAAAAAACAGAAATAGAGTGAATGGGAAGATAAACTATCACGCATAAATTTTGGATTAACACTTGTGACCAAAATCAATGAATGATGTGTTTCAAATTCTTCCAATTTTGCACATAACTCATCTACCTTTTAGTCTTATATCGTGATGTTGATATCCATTCCTCTCTCATTATTTTAAAACATGGAAATTCATTCATAGAAATTTTAAAAAGTAGAGTTTCAATGTGATGGATTACTAACCCAGAAATTTGTAGACGTAAAATAATACGGCGGTTGCGGATATGTTTTCATTGCTGGAATCTTTAACAGCAGAAGCACGACCAATAACATCTGCACAACGAAAAAAATAGGTGATGACTAATCTATGCAAGAGAACTTTAAAGAGGATCGTTTTGCTTGTATAAGTTAAAACCTGGAAAGAGATGTTTTTGTTTACCAAATGAGTAAGCTCATCATATGTGGCCAGCCGGAAAACCTTGCGAAAAATTATAATAGCTTCCTCGACAATCTCGGTCAATTTTGCTAAGCCAGTAAAGCGTATGGAAACGTTGAAATCAGTTAGCCTATAGTTGGTATTACTATGGACAACATCAATTCTTTCAAAGAGCAAAACACTTCCTTCTTTGAGGAATGGTGCGTAGCGGTTGTAAATATTGGAATTGATTGTCCATTATATCAAAATACCGTGTAATAAAAATCAAAAACTAACAAAAAATAATTCAAAATATATAATCAAAACTCTTTAAAAAAGGGAAACAATATTTTCATCTAAGAAATTTAATCCACATAATTTGCCCCTTTTTCAGATTTTTCGCTTTCCAAAAACGAAATACCCTACCAATTATTTTCTACATATTGCGACCAACAATAAGTTCTTCAAACATCAGCGTTCAGGATAAGGTTATGTTTCTCGTTGAAGGAAAAACAAAGTCTTTGTGGTAAGGGAAAACAAAGGTTGTCAATGTTTGGTTTGTATTGGAGGAAAGGATGCGATCTAACACGCTCGGGTTGATGGTCATATGAGGAAAAGTGTGTTGTGTATAGAAATATGAGAAGGGGTTTTATAGGGGAAAAGAGTTGTAACAGTATGATGTTTCATTTTCTTCGAATTCAAAACTCATAATAATGGGTTAGCGGGGGTTGTAATGGCATATTAATTCTGCATAACATATTAAAACCAGAAAAATAAAAAAATGTGGTTGAATGGAGTGGAGAACATGGGGTGTAAATGCAAATAATGGAGAATAATGAATATTTTCTTAAGTTAATATCATTAGTATGTAAGCTGCAGAATGGTGATAACTTAATGTTGGCTTCAATGATAGTATAGAGTATATATGTTGTTGCTGGAAATAGATGTGGCAAATGAAAAAAAAAAAACTAAGTTGAATGCGGGAAATAAGGTTTAAAGTGAATCTGTTGGAAATGAAGGTTATTACGCCGTGTTAACCGAATGTATTCATTGAAATAGAATGAATGAATAGCGACAAGATATTGGACTATACCATCTATTTGAAGATAAGACATATAATAATTTTGTTTCAATGTCCATTCTCAATTAGCATATGTACAATTGTGTGTAACACCCTTTAGACTTAAGTATTGATATAAGTTTGTGTATTATTAGGTCATTTTAACCTAAGACGACGTAATCTAATTCTTCAACATGATGATAATCCACAACAGGTTGTCCAACATGAAGGTTTCTTCGGGGAATAAGCTCAAGATATCATATATGAATTAGTGGAAACATTTCACAGCCCCGATATCTATAACCACAATATTTATAGTATCTGAAATTAACTAAAAATGCACCTGACCCTCTAGGCACTGACCAAGAGCCGAATCATAGAGTGACACACGAAGACGACAGACTTGCGTCGCCATAGTCTATCACTAGAAACTAGATTCGTCTTGGATCTTGGTCAGTACCTAGAGGGTCAGGTGCGTTTAATGTCCATTACCTACTTTGGACATGTCTATTTAAAAGGCTGCAGAAATCTGGAATCCTTAGTGAGTTGCTCGTTGTTGCTAAACTTTCATAAGTTGATAATTTGTCACGTAGGTTGTATTAAACCTTTTACACCGCAGGTCTTACCATTTTATTTGAGTCTATAATGTGGAGAAGGTTTGTGTGGATTCAACTAGAAGTTATCTGGTTAAACTCTAATCTAAACCAAAGTTTTGAATAGGGTGTATCATGTAAATGTTTCTCACATAATATATCCCCTCTTTGCATTTCCTTGCATTTCATTAATTCATGACACACATGATCGTTTCCGGTTCTTGGATAAAGATATAGAATTTATGTCTTGTAGTAATTTTTCGTGATTGGTATTTTTCCTATAAAAGAATGAACTTGCGTTGGTTGATTGCATTGCACTAAATTCTGTGTTGTTCCTTTAAATAATTTTTTGTCAAGTATTGAGACTCCAAAAATTATCTATATTTTTTTATCATTCTTCTGTGAGCTCTCAATTTAAATGTATTTCAGAATTGTGTATAGCCTCTCTTTTGGTATTGTGCAGCTCTGTGGCGTAGTTGATGATGCATGTTCATCTTGTATATACTGTTCGCCTAGATTGAGGTTCTCTCGCACATGCAACGGGTAGGTCTGCAGCAAGAGGAAAGTGTATTTCACCTTTGGAAAGTGTGTACAGGACGCGAGAGATTGTTGTGGACATCGGTGGAAAAAATCTCTAATTGGTCTAGCAAGTCTCTTACAACAATTAGAGATTTTTTCCACCGACAATATATATTGTAACAATGTGTTCACTTACAACAAATGTATACGAACTACAATAGGTTCAACGTGAAATAAAATAAAGGGTAAACAGCCTATTCCCCCTGAAGTTTCCTACTTTAATCCTATTCCCCCCCCACTTTACTGCTCATCCTATTCCCCCATGAACTATCGTCACTCATCCTATTCCCCCCTAAACTTTAAACATTCAGCCTATTCCCATTACTCGAATCCAATAACCCGACTAATAAAATTATCCAAATCAAAGTACCCGTTAACCCAATTACCCATTAACCCAATTACCCAATTACCATTAACCCAATTAATTAAAAAAAATTTAACCTAAACAATAAAAAAATATTTCCTCTCTTTCTCCTCCAACTGCAGCCGCCGCCGGTCCTCTCTGTGCTTTTTCCGACGCCGCTGTTCTCCTCCGTCGGCCGAAGATGCTGCAGCCATCCGCCGTTGCTTCTCCCATGAGGTATGCCATTGGTCCGCCCTTCTTCCAGTTCGTCCAGTCCTTCCTTCGTCACGTTCGACCTTCGTCCAGTCCGTTCGACCTTAGTCGTTCGTTCGACCTTCATCGTCCGTTCGACCTTCGTCATCCGTTCGTCCTTCGTCCAGTTTTTCATTCATCCAGCTCCAGTTCGTCCGTCGTCCTTCTCCCGTCGGCCTTCGTCTCCAGTTCTAGTTCGTCCGTCGCCCTTCGTCTCCAGTTCCAGTTCGTCCGTCGGCCTTCGTCTCCAGTTCGCCGTCTGTTCTCCGGAGGATGCTCGGGGCAGATTGGGACGCTCGGGGACGCTTGGGGCAGACTGGGATTTTCGGGGGACGCTCGGGGCAGACTGCGATGTTCGGAGAAGCTCGGGGCGGATTAGGATGCTCGGGCGGACGCTCGGGGCGGATTGGGATGCTCGGGGCAGATTGAGACCTTCGGGGGCAGAATTTATTTCAATGATTGTTGGTTTAACATTCGATAATAGTTGATTTTTAATGATTGCAGGAACTACATCGAGGATGATGATCCAGGATTAGAAAGTTTTTTGCGATGAATTATGGATTGATAGTGATGAAGAGCCGATAGTGGAATCATATTTATAATCGTGTGATAGTGATAACGATTTAGAAATTAGGTTTAGAGAAAGGAGTGTTATCGGAATTGGAGGATATGAGTTACAATTAGGACGAACATTCAATTCCGGTGAAGATTTTAGGAATACTGTTGTTGAATTAGTTTTGAATACCGGAAAGAATGTTTATTTTAATCGATGGGATAAAGATGCCATTAGTGCAATTTGTTGCGAGGTTGGATGCAAATGGAGGATTTATTGTGCTATGGAGAAAAATATTTGGACGATCAAAACATATGTTTCTTAACACATATGTGAACCTAAAGGAGAATGCAAGTTGTTAAAAGTTCCGTTAATAGCGAAGATGTTTGAGGATGATTTAAGGAATGATCCATATATGATGTCGTTAAAGATGCAACAGTGGATAAAAAAAGATACAAGTTGATAGTATCAATAAACAAGTGTCAAAAGGCGAAGAAGACGGCATTAGAGAATATTCAAAAGGAAAGAGATGAACAATTCGCTAGGTTGCGGGATTATGAGATTGAAATTAAGAATTCAAATCCGGGTTCATCAGTGGAAGTGCAAACTATT
>CM071866.1:37534681-37554728 GCA_036759665.1 Gynandropsis gynandra
ATGGGGTGTACAAAATCCGAGAATCCCCCCTTTTCCTAGAAGTACCGCTAAAGCGAACCTAACCGATCAACTAGCACGACGAGAGCAAATTCGGTCTAATTAAGTTTTCTGTCTTCATCCTAGGTTCACCAAGGCTACTTACGAGAAAGTAAATCAAAGGGAAACTAAACAAGTCACTGTAACTCTTTCCACCAAACAAGACTTCAGACAAACGCTAAACCTAGAACAACCGAGGATACTTGTTTCTTTTCCGAGCTTCTTTGTTTCTTTATTCCCTTTTTTTTCTGTCTTTTTCTTTTCTTTTGCTTTTATGTCTTCTGTTTTTTTTTTCTTTTTTTTCTTTCTCTTTTCACCTTTTTTTTTGCATACACACTAGGCTTCTAGGACGTTGGATTTGAAGGGATCCAGCCTCTACTTAGACCCAGACTACCGATGACGGTATACTCATGCATCTCGTTCAAGAGTGCAATGGAGTAGGCGGCGTTTTATTTGTGCCATGCCCTTAGGACGTAGAAAGATGATCGCCAACCCACCACTTAGACCCGAGCCATCGAAAGAGTATCATGGTCGATGCACTTATATCGATTTTAGATCATGCTTTTAGGCATTATTTCTATCTACAGCGGAGTGTTAGTGTGCGCTCTTAATCTGAAAAATAAGCTCGATCTCATACGATATAGTAATCCTCATATAAAAGTGAATTAAAGCATCGTCTACACGAAGTATGACCATCTGGATAGAGAGAATGAACGATAAACTAGCCTAGTAACCTCGTCTAAACCCCCAACAAGCAACACTAGGATTCCCAAGAACTACGACCTATTATTTTTCAGCCGACTAATAAGCTCTAACGCTTAGGAAAAACCTAGCTCAAACGTGCAAAATCTCACAGAAAAGACCAACTTCTTAAGCATCCTAGGTTAAGGGTTCATCTCAAAACGTGGCACAAGACAAGCGCCTGGGACGACTCTAACTCACGAAATTAAAAACAACCTAAAACTACGAAATCAAAGAGAAAATGAAAGAAAATGAAACGAAATCACCTGAAAAACGTGAGCTGCTCCCCCAGACTTGAATTGAACGGCGTCCTCAACGTGAAGCTCCGATGGAGGGTAAGGGAAGTGAAGCACGTTTGTGGTGGTATTTTTTGTGCTTTTCTGTTTTTTTCTTAACGAAAACGATTAACAGAGTCTTAAAACTAAAAAGTAAGAAAAATAAAAACAAACAGCTGGATTGCCTCCTAGAAAGCGCTTATTTAACGTCTTTAAGCTTTGACGTCTCCATTCCTCATGTGTGCGCGACGGGTGGATCTGAAAGGGAAATGGAGTTTCCACTTTCGATCGGTTGAGCGGCTTGGTAGAGCTTTAGCCGCTGTCCATTAGCTTTGAATGTGCCACTCGAATCACTCCAAAGTTCTACTGCTCCATGCGGAATACCTCTCGTACCTGAAAAGGACCAGACCAACGAGACCGTAGATTGCCCGAGAAAAGCTTAGGACGAGAATCGAAAAGTAGAACTAAATCACCTGGTTGGAAGTAATGAGGTAGGGTCTTCTTGTCGTGCCATTCCTTAGTCACTACTTCTTTCTTTGGCACATCATGCACGGGGTTCACTCGTTCGCTGCCCAAGGTTGGATAAATGGTATCTGCATTGAAAAGTTTTATGACGTCCTTTTCCATTACCTCGTGCAAGTGCGGGTGCAGCCTCCTTTGAGTTTCGGTGGAAGATTCGTGGTTGTCTTCCGTATAATTTCCGTGCATACATATTGAAGAGCTGACTTTCCTATGCTTCTTGACGCGTGTGGATTGTTTTCTCTTATCATCTGCACTCAAGTTAGCATTCATAACAGCAGGATATATTTTATCGCATTCAACGTACTCATACCAAAAAGAAGACGGAGGTGGCTCGGGCTCAAGTTTGGACGTCTTCTCTGCTGCGAAACCAGTATGGATTTCGTGTGGTATCTCCGCACATGGGGCGTCTCCTAGTGCTGCAAATACACTCATGAATTTCGTGTACATCTCAGGTCCTTCGTCAGTAAATCCTGCATTATCACAAACTCGTGTTAGATATCGTACCAGTGGATCAGAAACACTTACTTGATCATGTGTATCTTTTGATAACTTGTCCAGCGAATCAACTCTAAGGCAAGACTCCTTGGATAAGTGTCCGTTCATGGGGCTGGACAGTTTGAATTCTATTGTCGCATCTCCGAGACGTAAGCAAAGCTTTCCTTTTTGTACGTCTATCAAGGCACTTGCAGTAGCTAAGAACGGTCTATCAAGAATAGTAGGTGTCCTAGCATCTTCCTTTACTTCAAGTACAACAAAATTAGGGGGAATGCAAAGCTTACCTACCATGGTGGGAACGTTTTCAACAATTCGCACCGGATATCTTATCGAACGATCTGCGAGGCGTAGAGACATCTTTGTAGGCTTGAGATTCCCGAAGTCCATCCGCTTGAAAACCGAGTGTGGAATGATGCTCACGCTTGCTCCTAAATCACACAAAGCATTTCAATTTCAAGATTACCTATTGTGCATGGAATGGAGAAGCTTCTGGGGTCCTTCAACTTTCGTGGCAGCTTTTTCTGAATGACAGTGCTGCATTCCTCGGTGAGTGCTACCATCTCGTTCTCTTCGATATGCCTCTCTTTGGAAAGAACCTCTTTGATGAGTTTGGCATGATTAGGCATCTTTTGGAGGGCTTCCACGAATGGGATGTTGATGTCAAGCTTCTTGAGACCCTCTACGAATCTGCCCATTCGTTCTACATTCTTACTGCTCACCAACCGTTGAGGAAACGGTATAGGAGGTTTGTACACCGGTGGAGCAACATATGGTTTATCTAAATCTGGTTTAACTCCTTCCATAATCGCAATCGTACCTTTGCCTCTTATCATGGATGTACCAGCAGCTTGCCCTTATTCTTTGGAGGGTGAATGATGGATCACATTACCGCTGCACACAGAAATAACGTTCACGTACTCTCTCGGGTTCAATTCGGGTTTACCTAGAAGCTGTCCGGGATTCCGAGAGGATGAGGCAGCCTGCTGTGCTACGGAGTTCTCTAAGCTCTTCACATGATTTCTCAAAGATTCCATCTGAGTTTTGAGCTCGTTGATGGATGTCCCCACATCCGCATTGAATTTGGTTTGAGTTGAATGTTGCTGCCTTTGCTCCTTAATAAATTCGAGCAACACTTCTTCAAGGTTTGACGAAGAGGCTTGAGGAGGTTGAGGAGCTTGCGGAACTTGTTAAGCTTGCTGGGATTGCTGGTTATTTTTCTGGTATGGCTGTTGTGGTTGCTGAAATCCCAAATACTTCATTGGTTGAGTCGTTTGGTATAACAAGTTTGGGTGATTCCTCCAATTCGGGTTGTAGATATTCCCGAATTGCATGTTTCCTTGCTGCTGAGAATAATTCATGTATTCCACATTCTCTTGCAGCGTGCATTGATAAGCCACGTGTTCTGTATCTCCACAATTCACGCAGTACATGGCATTCGCTGCATTGCCAGTCGCTCTGCTCTGATTCGGCTCGTATAGGCGACAAGTGATGTTAGGCATACCTCTTGGTGTTGACCACATAGTGCGGTTCATGGCAAGGTTATCGATCAGCTCGTATGCCTCCTCGACGCTCAGATCCATAAATGATCCTCTGGCAGCGTTATCCAACGTTGTTCGGTGTTCATCTGAAATTCCGTTATAAAAGGTTTGGATAACGTTCCACTGCTCAAGACCATGGTGTGGACATAGCTGTAGAAGATCCTTAAATCTGCCCCACGCCTCAAACAAAGTTTCTCCATCTCTGCATCTAAACATTGTGATTTCCACCCTCATCCAAATTATCTTACTCGGAGGAAAGAAGCGTGATAAGAACAATGTGCAGAGCTGGTCCCAAGTCGTGATTGAACCAGCGGGAAGCGATTGCAGCCAAGTTTTTGCTCGTCCCCCCATTGAGAAGGGGAAGAGACGCAGTAAGATCGCGTCCTCTGAGACTCCGTGTATCTTGAATGTACCGGAAAGCTCAAGGAAGTCTCTGAGGTGCTGATGGGGATCTTTGTGATTTCCACCCATGAATTGCTCTAATAAAGCATGTTGATCATCGCCGGCTTAATCTCAAACTGGTCCCTAGAAACAGCAGGCATCCTTATGGCTGTTTGCACGTTGTTCATGTTCGGCACCACGTAATCCCTGAGGCGACGTGGTGGAGGAGCCTGTGGTTCTCGCGGTTGAGGCGCGAGTTGCTTTTGCTGCATGTGCCCTAAATTACCGAGAGGTAATTGAAGCTGTTCATGGCCGTTCTGATTATCCATATCTCGTTGATCTGATGGCTCTGCGAAGGACAAACAAAGAACAATTTAGGTAGAAAGAACGAAAGAAAAGAAAACAAAAACAAAAACAAAACAAGAAAGACTCTAGGCTCGAATCAAAGACGTGTTGACAATAGTCCCCGGCAACGGCGCCAAAAACTTGATGTGTTATCAAAGTTAAACAAATAACCTAAACTACCCGCAAGTGCACGACACGTGTGTAGTACTTCAGGTGTCGATCCCATAGGGACTACGCAACACAACCTAAACTAAAACTACAAATCAAACTTGCTAACGAACAAAATATGGTTTTGAGAATGAAATATTAAAGACAAATATACAAACTAGTTCTTAAGAATTAGACAAACGTTCCAGGAAACCGGTTTCACCACAAGACTACGGAAACCAACAATCAACCTATCTATTATGCAATCCCAGTCAAGTTATCTAAGGCAGACGATCCTAATATGATATCTACCCTCTCTCGAGGCATAGACACGTGATCTAGTCAATTTATCCCCTACTTTCGTGGCTCACACCTTGAACTAAACCCATAAGACCTATGATTCATCCGTTTTACCCTCAACCGCTGCTACCCTACTTTCGTGGCCTAACCTCGGTTGTTCTAACCTGATCTTCTAGGACTAGAATTCTCCTTTCAGTTCTTCTCCTAATCCCTAACACATGCATCTACGTGGCCATCGCAAACACAAGTAAATTAAGCACTCGGATAAAGAATAGATAAACGAAGATGGAAAGATGCATTCAAAGATAAATAAAAGTGGTTCCAGGATAGCCATGGGCTAATCCCTTCTCCTAGAACAAACAAACTACTCGCTCATACGTCCGTAAACGGACATAAAAGAAATAGAAGGTCTAAGCAACATGAAAACCAAATGAAACCGAAGTGTGGGGTTGATCTCCAATGCTCCTTGTAAGTCTCCTTCGCAAGAACCTCCTCCTTCTCTTTACTCTCTCTCCTCGATCAAGAACTGAAACCTGAGTGAATGAGCTCGACCTCTCACTCCTCTCCTCTTCTTTCCTTCTTCTTTTCTTTCCTTTTCTCCCTTGTTTCCCTTTCAGCCGTTCAGTTCTTCCTTTTGTTGCAGCAGCCACCGATTGTTGTCTTTTCATGAGTTTCCATTCTTGAATAAGTTGGGCGACGTTTCCATTACTTTCTCCAGCAAAATATCACTTATTCCTCTTCTCTAAAGTCGTTTTCCTTATTTTATAAGTTTCCAACAAACTCCCATTTGTTTTAAGACAAATTAACTTATTTGGAGTTGCAGGTGATGGACGCAACCCGCGCGGGCTCGGTAAGTGACCTGCTTGGGTGCGGCGCGGAAGATCGCGCAAGAATGCGATGGAGAGTGAGGCAGCCCACTCGGGCTAGAAGGTGCCCCGGTCAGGCTGGTCTATTGCCCGCTCGGGCTGTATAGTTACCCGCTCAGGTTAAGGCCCCGAGCATGGTAGTTCTTGCTCGACTCGTGCTCAATTTGTTGGACAAAATCACCGTAACAAATGCCCGCTCGGGCTAGGGAGTTACCCGCGTGGGTAGAGGCTATTCCTTTCCGATTCTTGTCCCGTTTGTTCTATGATGATCCTCGATGTTGGTACTTTGTCTCGTGCACGTCCTTTAGCTTCGAAATGAACCGAATACACATAAAAACCTATAAGAACATGAAAACACGAAAACAAGTAAAACGGATACAGAATCATACGTAAAGCATCGCATTTATATCATAAACATCTCTAAAATCGTGCAAGAAATACGTATGAAAATGAGATGATCAGTACATTCTTCTCAAGATCAAAGTATATGCACTAAATCTCTACTGAAAACTTTGAAGGCATCAGACCTATAAACATGAAAGGAATGCCTCAAGTTAGCTATAAAATTTTAGAAGTCGTGAACACTGTGCGAGGATGTGATAAATCTTAGCGATAGGAGTATAATATGGGAGATAAAATACTTAGATGGATGAGGGATTAGTTTATCCAACCAATGTTACAAATTATCCAACAAAAATTAGTTTGATTTTTTCGGTTTAGCTTGGATTATCCAGCAACAATTATCCAAAAATATTTCAGCAGCCATGTTACAGCCATGGATGAAGAATTATTAGCTTGGTTTACCTGTCTCCCTCGTATCTAATTCAATGCTCTTGTTGTGGGTGTAAAAAAGGAAAGATTTCCTAGAGTTATATTCCAAACAAATCACCACCAAGTTTTTCAATCATAATGACCTGTCCAGTTGAAAATCAAACATCTCGATCCTAGGGAGCCTTAAGTCTTGCATTCCAGCTAGTTAATACTCATATAAAAATAGCAAAAACGTGCGAAGAGATGAAAATACAGTTCATTAACATGAACAAATCACATATATAAGAACATTATATGATTGTATGAACCTCTTGAGTTCACTATGAATAGAAAATAATATGATACGAAAACGAAAAGATTAATTCTGGCATCGTTTTCTTACACAAACCACGACGATTTTAAAGAACCAAAGTGTTTTATTATTTTGCAAACTCAAAAATAGCAAAAAGCCCAAAGAAGGTCTTACTGCCACAATCAATTATATTCTACATAAGCCAATTCACATGTAAAATGACAAGAAAGAAAAGGATGGGTCAACGTGCTGTTTAGTTTATGCATATGAGACTTCGGTGCAAACCCCTAATCTAAAGCACAATATTAAAATTCTCCATATGATCCACCATAAGAAGTTTCGTGTGCTGCAGTTCCTGCATTTAAAAATTCAGCGAATTCAATGCAATGCTGATAAATCGTACAGTAAGTTTGCAATTGAGGCAGAAACGAGCCAAGCTTACCTTCAATACGACTTCTACTCCTGCTTCTCGGAAGTATACCACCTCCAAAGAATATCTGCAAAGCAAAGTATTGGATGTAATTTGTTTTTTCAAATTATCCAAAATATATGGTAGAGTATAGATTTATCGACGGTGTGGCGATCTCTTTATATCGAATTGAGCGCCAAGACCCTTGCCAATGCCATCAAATACTACATAAGAGATAATTTATTATGTTATACCTGAAAATCCTCTAAGAAAGAATGTAAATTAAGGTTGGGAGTTGCAAAGGTTCTTCGGTTGCAAAAAGAAGCCAATATTTGTAGAAACCTTATCGTCCTTAACCAACAATAATAACCTTGTCGCGAAAGGAGATTATCATCTTCAGAGGATTCAATCTCACTTTTCCTACACTCATTGGCTTCCTTTAGCGAAGAAAATGAAGATGAAAATGCTGGAAGCTCCCTTTGAACTGACAATTTAAGAGAATTGTTGCATCTTCCTCTCACCCATGTAGCGGGTCACGCGTCCACCATTGCATCTTTTTCTCATCAATTCATAATCACTACATATCGCGGAGGGAAAAAAGAAAAACCTTACCATAGATCAAACGGTCTCTAAATCCATCATCGGCGAAGTTATCGTGTCAAAAACCCCCCGTCGCACTCTTATCAGTCGATCCCTTCGACTGATCGACCCACAAATCTTGCTCGAAATGGATATCCGCTAGGCTACAGATCGCCTGAAATTGAATCGGCTAGAATTGTTCAAAAAATGGTATCCTTTCAGTCGATCCCTTCACCTCGTATCATTTGATCACCTCGTCGGAAGCTGCTCTATTTGGTATCCAAATAAAGCGCTTTCAAATTGGATTTTGGTAAAGGGAAGAAGGGAAAGGATTGTAGAGACGGTATGAGGCTAAAAGCAATTAAAACGGAAAAAATCATTTTATAATGAGAGAATGGAAGAAATAACAAAGTTATTGTTATGTGTTTTCAGATTTTGAAAGTGTTTTTTCCTCCCTCTATTAACGTGGCAGCATGAGAGGAGAGGAAAAAACACTACTTTTATATAATAGATTTATTCATTTTACTCATTTACAATCACATGTTGTGCCATTTTTTATGTTGTTTTTTACATTTTTTTTTTGTGGAAATAATATTTGGCGATAGGAAAAAAATGAAATTTATGATGGTCAAGCATCAAATCATATATATAATAAGGAGGTTTTTTCCTCTTTTTTGGTGAACCACATCACCAAGAGAGAGAAATTTTCATTTAAATTTAATTTAAATCTAACATTAATATTAATAAATGGGAATGTGACAATATATTTTATTTTGAAAAACTATTTACAAAATTTTTAAAAATAAATTATAACTTCTTATGAATTAATCAAAATTAAGTTTCTAAATTTTGAAAAAATAATTATGTTGCAAGATATTCGCTTTGTAAAGGATATACATGTATAGGGGTATATAAGTCATTTTGTAATTAGATCTATCATCATTGTAATTAGGTCTAACTTTGTATATCTAGTTGTTTTGGCTCATTTGAATCATTATTCAGATTTCAAATTATCATGGTATCAGAGCACAAAGTCTAACGACAACAAACTCCCCTAAAAACTTGGCCGGCCTCTCCTCCCCTCTCAAACCGCCGCCGCCGTCGACCCCTTTCCTTCTTTGTGGCCGCCGATCATCCTCTTTCCTTCCTCCGGCCGTTCACCCCTCTCCTCCCTCCCTTGCTATCGTACCATCACGTACGACCCTTGCCAAAACACAAAAACGCCCCAAAACCCTAATTCCCAGGCCGTCGTCCTCCACTCCTCCCGCTGGCCCGTCATTCTCGCGTCCCGAGTCGCCGTTCATCGTTGTCCCGAGCCGCGCCCTGTTGCCAGTGCATCGCGGTTCTCTTATCACCCAAACCCTAGATCCGCATCCCTAACCCTAGATCCACTACCCTAACCCTAGATCTGCATCACCTAACCCTAATTCTTTCCTCTCTTGCTCACCGTCTCCAAACCCTAACTCATGGCCGGCCAAACAAGTCATTCCCGTCTCTCCGATGCGGCTCCGACTTTCGATCCACAACATTCGCTCAGCACCCTTCTCACTGTCAACATGGCCAACATCACCAAGCTGACGCCGACTAACTTCCTCACATGGAATGTTCATATTCGTACCCTTCTTGAAGGCCACAATCTCCAATGCTTCATTGAGGACAACTCCGTTGTTCCTCCGGCCAAGATCCATCGCGATGGAGTGTCCGTCGACACCCCAGTCAACACCGCCCAGCCATAGAAGCAAAAAGACCGTCTTCTCTTCTCAGCCCTATTTGGAGCAATTTCGGCCTCTCTACAGCCTCTCATTGCACGCGCCCCTTCCACCTACGAGGCGTGGAAGACGCTCGCCAACACTTATGGCAAAGCGTCTCGCAGCCATCTTCTACAACTTCGTGATAAGATCAAACGCTCCTCGAAAGGATCACAATCCATTGCCCTCTTAGGAAAGCCGCTTGATCATGAAGATGTCCTCGATGCAATCCTAGACGGTCTTCCCGAAGAGTATTAGCCTATTGCGGACGTAATTCGAGCAAAGGATACCGCTGCATCCGTTGAAGAAGTTCACGAAAAGCTTCTCAATCATGAGGCCAAATTGGCTACTGCTGACCCGCATCCTCTCTTGGCCGTCGTGGCTATCAAGGCAAGTGTCAAGCGTGTGGTGTTCAAGGCCACAGCGTTCAACGCTGTCCACGCTTCCGTCTTGTCTCCTCCCCCGGTATACTAGAGAACCCGCTGACACAGCCATGGCAGCATTCCTCCTCGCATTGGCAGCCACGTCCGCAAGCTCATCATGCCGTTGCCTCTTCCTATGATGCCAACTCGTGGCTACTAGATAGTGGAGAATCTCATCATATCACATCGGACCTCTCCAACCTTGTCATCCACTCTCCGTACCGCGGCAATGATGAGGTTGTTGTCGGTGATGGAAACGGCTTATCCATCACACACACGGGTTCTATTTCTATACCTCTTGACACTAGACCGCGAGCATTACGGAATGTTTTATGTGTGCCTAAGATATGCAAGAACCTGATTTTGGTTAATCAGCTATGCAAGACTAATGACGTATCCGTTTAATTTACTCCTTATGACTTTCAGGTGAAGGATCTCAGCACGGGGGCGCAACTTCTGAAAGGAAGCACTAAAGATGGAGTTTATGAGTGGCCCGCCCCATCTAGTACTTCGTCTCCTCTTTATGCATTTCATAGTGTCAAGACCACTTCGTCCGAGTGGCATTCCCGTTTAGGTCATCCGTCGTCTTTTATTTTGAATAAAGTTATCAAAACTTTTGATTTACCATTGTCTCGGGATTCCCCTTATGTGTTTTGCAATGCGTGTTGTCGTAATAAAAGCCACAAATTACCTTTTTCCACTTCCACTCTTATCACTTCTCGACCACTTGAAGTGATCTTTTCCGATGTTTGGACATCTCCTATTTATTCCGTTGATGGTTTCAAATATTATGTCATTTTCGTAGATCACTTTACACGTTATTCATGGCTATATCCACTCAAAACCAAATCCCAAGTCCGTGACACATTTATACAATTCAAAACACTCGTTGAAAACAAGTTCGACAAACGCATTTCAACACTTTATTCCGATAACGGAGGTGAATTCATTGCCTTACGTTCTTTTCTTTCCTCTCATGGCATTTCTCATTTCACATCTCCACCACATACTCCCGAACACAATGGTATATCTGAACGACGACATAGGCACGTCATAGAAACCGGTCTTTCTCTTCTCACGCATTCCTCCATGCCCCTATCCTATTGGTCTTATGCACTTTGTGCGGCGGTTTATCTCATTAACCGCCTCCCGACACCCACTCTTAGAATGTCCTCCCCTTACGAGTGTCTCTTCCAACAACCACCAAACTACACTAAGCTTCGTGTCTTTGGATGTCTATGTTACCCTTGGTTACGTCCCTATACAGCCAACAAATTAGAACCAAAATCTGATCCATGTGTCTTCCTCGGGTACTCATCCACCCAAAGTGCATATGTTTGTCTTGACCCCCTTAGGCCGCGCATCTTTATCTCCCATCATATTCAATTCATTGAGTCTATCTATCCCTTTGCAGATCCTACCAAATTCTTCCCACAAACCAAAACGCCAACCACCGTTGCCACCCCTCAACCTAGTGTCAGCCCTATACCATCCTTCTCGCCACCGCTCATTACTTCATTGCCGTCTCAGCCCCTAAGCTTGGATCCTTCGCCGCTGCTGTCATCCGATGTTGCCCGCTCGGGCATGAGTCGGACCCGGTCGGGCAGACATACTGCAATTGAGGCTTCATATCCCTGTAGCCATACACGACTGGGGCTACCGGAGCACACGCGCGGGCAGTAGGAGGACCAGCTCAGGCAACAAATTTCCATCCGCTCGGGCACAACTACAAACATTATGAACGACAATCCCCGTAGCCTACCCCGACTCGGGCCCATGGAGGACACGCTCGGGTTATTATACCCGCTCGGGCAACCAGAGAGTGCCCGCTCGAGACAACTTCTCCTAGTCCATGATGAAAATCCCCGACGCTCAACCCGACTCGAGCACATGCCGAACACGATCGGGCAGCAAGATAGTGCCACACAGCATTCTCGAATCAATTCACATCCAATGGTCACCCGTTCGAAGAGCAATCTTGAAAAGAAAACTACTACTCTTGTTGCTCAGGTAGAAAGTGAACCGGCCAATATCACTCAAGCATTAAAGGATCCTCGATGGCGTGACGCAATGGATGCCGAGTTACAAGCCTTACATCGCAATCAAACGTGGCAGCTTGTTCCCGCCGCTCAAGCAAAGAATATCGTTGGTTGTCGATGGGTGTTTCGCATCAAACGTAAACAAGACGGATCCGTGGAACGATTCAAGGCTCGACTTCGTGGATGGTATCTCCGACAACTTGATGTTAACAACGCATTCCTTCAAGTCTGTCTCACGGAGGAGGTATACATGTCTCAACCCCCGGGTTTCATTGATCAAACTCATCCTAATCATGTGTGTAGACTTCAGCGAGCAATCTATGGACTCAAACAAGCCCCTCGAGCATGGTATTCGGAACTTCGCACATTTCTCCTCGCTCGCGGTTTTACCCCTAATCATGTGTGTAGACTTCAACGAGCAATCTATGGACTCAAACAAGCCCCTCGAGCATGGTATTCGGAACTTCGCACATTTCTCCTCGCTCGCGGTTTTACCAACTCTTTGGCGGACACCTCCTTGTTCATTCTCAACACAACCGCGCTGCAATTGTATGTGCTGGTTTATGTTGATGATATTGTTGTTACAGGCAATTCCGCATCGAGAGTACTGCAGTTCATTGATGCCCTAGCCGCCCGCTTCTCCATCAAAGACTTGGGCGACTTATCATACTTTCTCGGAGTAGAAGCAACGAGGACATCTCATGGAATTCTCCTTACTCAACGAAAGTACATTCAGGATCTTCTCAACCATTGTCTCATGCATGAAGCAAAGCCGGTTCCTACACCCATGCCGTCATCATCTCGTTTGACACTTGACACGGGGACTTCCCTCTCCAATCCAACGGAATATCGGTCCATTGTTGGGGGACTACAGTATCTATCTCTCACACGACCGGACGTTAGCTTCGTTGTCAACAAGCTGTCCCAATTCATGCATGCTCCCACAGATGTTCATTGGCAAGCCGTCAAAAGAGTCCTACGTTATCTTGCTGGCACGAAGGATTGAGGTATCTTCTTATCCGCCCAGAACACCCTCTCCTTACATGCCTTTACCGATGCAGACTGGGCTGGAGACTCTCTTGATCTCAAGTCAACCGGAGCGTCTCTACTCTTTCTTGGTGCGCATCCTATTTCCTGGTCGTCTAAGAAGCAAACCGGACTCTCCCGTTCGTCTACCGAGGCTGAGTACCGGTTTATTGCGTCCACCGCCACGGAAGTTCTCTGGGTCGTTGCTTTACTATCGGAACTTGGAATCACGTCATCATCCCCGCCCACCATCTACTGCGACAACATTGGAGCCACATACCTCAGTGCTAAACTAGTCTTCCACTCCCGAATGAAACACTTGGCTCTTGACTATCTCTTCGTTCGCGGCCTGGTCGAGTCGAACACTCTTCGAGTCACTCATGTACGAGCTGCGGATCAGCTTGCAGACATTCTCACGAAGCCTCTGTCGAGACTATCGTTCGAGCTCTTATGTTCCAAGATTGGATTCACCGAGGGTACTCCATCTTGAGGGGGCGTGTAAAGGATATACATGTGTAGGGGTATATAAGTCATTTTGTAATTAGATCTATCATCATTGTAATTAGGTCTAACTTTGTATATCTAGCCGTTTTGGCTCATTTGAATCATTATTCAGATTTCAAATTATCACGCTTATGGTAATTTATTCATTATAAAAAAATTGAATAAAATTGTATTATTATTATACCAATCTGTATTTGAATATAGAACCATATCAAGAATCACAATCAAATATAGACTCAAAATATTAATATTTAACGAAAGCAAACAATACATTACACAAAATATAAATTAGGTAACAAAATATTTTATACAATGTATAACACATATGGAACTGTATTAAGTTAAACATATATTCGGTTTTTATCTTCGCATTTTGTATTTCTACTTATAAAAAAGTACATATATCAACCTCAGAAACCTAAAGATTTTCAAAGACCTGTAATTTGATATATTTTGTTGGGTTTTTTTTCTAGCAATGAGCAGCTAAACATGGGGGACAAGCGAGTGGAACAATGCATGTGAAAAAAATTTATTTACTCATTTGTTGGCTAAATATTTCTCTACTTTAAAGTTCATATTATTAGTTTGAGTTGAGTCATTCATATAGTTTTGTTGTGCATAATTCTGCAAATTATACTTGTAATAAATGAGATATTATTAGAGATGACCATTATGCAACTAAAACGACTATAAAACCTTAATTTTTATTCTATATGTGTATTGATCGACTCGAGTTTTGTTTTGAACCAGGAAATGTTATTGTTGGTGTATAGATAAAATAACATTTAGCCCTTTTTTCGCTTAGACCAACGTTGCCGGCGTATTACATTACTATGAGGTTATTCTCCATTTATCTTAGAAATAGAAGGGCTTTCAATACCACTCACATGTCTTCAAATTTTTTTATTTCTTTCATTGTTATATATATGAAGCGATTTTCCTTTGCAATCGTGGTGGAAATGAATGCTTCATGTTAGCGTTTAGTTTTGTATTCCTCCTCAACAAAACCCCGATGATATCTCTGCATCATTCATTTTTTTTTAAAAAATATTGAGAATAGAGATTAATAGACAAAGCAAAAGGGATCACTAATGCCATAAACAAATTGGGATCGATGAAATCAATATATCATTTTGTTGGTTATTATAGTGTTGTGATCTCACTTCTTTCCTTATTATCAATTGGAAATCTAGCTTTTTTGTTGTTCAATACAATTGATTCAGTTTTCATTAATCTATGTTGTATTTTCATGATGTTGTGTAAACTAGAATCATATTAATATTCATTTGTTTATTCTGTTCAAATTCGATACTTTTACTATGTTGTTTCATTGTCTCTCTTACTGAAGAAAAGTTAAAAGTTTAACTATATATTTCTGTCTCTATTTGTAAATTATTGTTGCCTCATTGTCTTTGTATCTACTTCAAAAATTGTTGTCTTTTCCAAGTTTTATTGTTGTAAATGATTCAAGACATATGATAAAAAAACCTCAATCACTCAAATAGATTTGTTATGTCCTTTCAGGTTAAAAGTTTGGATATTCTTTTTAATTTACGAATTTAATATTATTATTTAACAGATATAAGTATGTTCTATCTCATAGTAAAATATTTATTTATCGTATTTTTATAATTATATTAATATCTTAATCATGACACAACAACCACCAACACATGTAATGAGACATAAAATAAGAAGAAAATAATTCAAATCCAATTTATTAATATTAAGACTATATATAAGTATGTAGTTAGTTATATCATTAACATCCTAATATTGATCATAAATTAATTTAATTTTGAAAAATCTTAAATACACTACAAATAATCGGTAAATTAATTATATTAAATTTTAATGTTCTATTATTTTAGAATAAATAAATAATCACATATAAATAAAATTAAAATTGTTCCATTTTTAAAAGCTCATGCATCCCCTTTGAATGGTTTCATTCACACCAATCTTCTTCTGTTTGCTACCTGGTTCAAGATTGCCTATTTCATTCTAAAGTATTTTCTAATGGTTTCAAACTCAAAATTAGTCAAATCCTTTGAGTTATAGAAGATTTTTTTCTTTAGAATTTATTTTGAAGTGTAGAAACTACAATGATCAAGGGTGTAAAATCATCACTGATGCTTGCTTACGAGGTTTACGTTGTTGGTCCTATTTTTGCAATGAAGGTATGTTGTGCACATTCTTTATAATACTGGAAAATTCTTCTTTATATATACTATAGAGGCATTTGTTTGTTTTCTCTTTTTAAGCCAAATTAATGCAAAATGGGGCTGAAAAAATTTGTAAGCATGAGTGGAAATTATTCGCGCCATGTCTTAGTTCCTCTTACTAGAAGAATGTTTAAATATAGAGCTCTATAAATCAAATCATTTACTTTAAGAGAGTATTATTTTTCTCCCATGTTGATATTTGAAAATCTCATTTCTCGAAAAAACACCATCAAGATTCATGACATGTAAGTGCTCTTGATTATCCTTGATTTATTACCATAGTTCACGGTATACTCCTCATAATGTTGGTTAGAAACTTTTTTCGAATATATATATATATATATATATGTGGGTTTAAGGGTATTGACTGTGATATTAAAGGTCACGATCAATGATCGCAACAAACAAAGTGATTCAAGACTCCTCTGTATTTCCTTTGAAAAAAAAATATAGATCGATTCAGAGATAGTTCAAATCAAGATGCACATAGAGAAATGACTTGATTTAAAAACCAAGTTATCATAAGGATGAGTCAGAAATATAAGACACTTACAAATTCAGGACGCGTTCATATCGAGTATTGGTTGGATTGGTTGACCACAAAGAACTCTTATAATGTAAGTAGTTTTGCAATGAATCAATAATATTATTTCTTTGATAATAAAATTATCTTATTAATATTTCTAAGTTGTAGATATTGTTGGACTTCTGATCGCTATGCAAGAATCAAATTTGTATGTACCTACCTCTGATAAAAAAAATTGATTGTTACTAAATAGGTAATATTTAATAGTGTTGCTCCATTAACCTATTATATTATTTCTTCTGCAATAATTTGCTCACCTTGCTTGAACCATTTTAAATATAGAAAATATGTTGTAAAAATATCGATATAGGATGGACTTCTATGTATTTCCGTTCAAATACTACTCAAATGATTGTAAAAAAAAATTATGATCGTAACACATACTATTCCCATTATGATCAATGGTTTTAAAAAAATAAATTAACACTTATATTAATTTTTTTGTTCATGTGATTGCGTAATTAACATTTCGATCGTTCTGTTCCACAAACATCTACAGCAATGAAAATCTAAACACAAACAAGAAATTCTAACATAAGTAAATTTTAAAGATTTCCAAATTATATCAATACCTCAATAATTATTTTAATCATGTTATGATTTAAATTTAGTACTAAAAAAGTTAAGTAGGTACGAATAGGAAAAACAATCATGCGGAAAAATCATCACTACAAGAAAATTCAAGATTAAGGAAGGAATTCGGGGACCTACATTTCCGTCTCTAAATTTAGGGACGGATTATACACGGATTAGGGACGAAAAATGAAATCCGTCCCGAATCCGTCCCCAAATTTGGGTACAAAAGAGTCGTCCCTAATCCGTCCCTAATTGCAGACCAATTAGGGACGGATGAGTAAGTCATCCCTAAATTGGGGACGGAAGTTTCTCCCGTCCCTAAATTGGGAACGGATTTTCTGCCGTCCCTAAATTTGGGGACGGAACCCTAAATTTGGGGACGGCAGAAACTTCCGTCCCCAAATTTAGGGACGGGCAGGTCATCCGTCCCCAAATTTGGAGACGGGCAGGTCATCCGTCCCCAAATTTAGAGATGGATTTGGGACCGTCCCTAAATTTAGGACTGTAAAAACCGTTTTAGGGACGGTTTCTGGGACGATTTTTCGGAATATTAATCTCTTAGTCCCTAATCCGTCCCTAATTCGTGTATAAATAATCTATTTAACCCCTCAACCATTGATCCGTTTTTCATAAGCAACTCTCATATTTTTCACCGCATATCTTCTATAGTGTTTGCGATATAATGGCATATTCATCAAGATCGAACATTTTCGATTCTAGACAATGGATGTACAGAAGAATTGATCCAGAATCTCAAAGCGTATCGAAAGAGTTTATAGAAGGCGTCACACAGTTTATGACAATGGCGACGAATCAACAAGTTTTATTTTGTAGAAAAGATCGGTTTTATTTAACAAATAATGGAAAATCGGTTCCATATCATCGTATGTGGTATTTACCAATTACAGACAGATTAAAAAGACTATTTCATGTGTCATGGAGAAAAATTTGCACCACGGCCTAGTAATGTTGTGGAAAACTTTAGTAGGGGCACTATGCATCATGATGAATTTGAATTTGATCAAGATGTAGAAATGAACCCTTATGTGGAAATGGTGCAAAATGTATTCCGTGAAAGAAACGAAAATATTGAAGAAGATCCGAATGAAGAAGCAAAAAGTTTTTTTGAAATGCTAGAAAGTGCTAGAAATCCACTTTATGATGGTTGTAGGAGTGGTTTATCACAGTTATCTATGTCTGCACGTTTGATGAATTTGAAGACTGAAAATAATTTGTCTGAGAATTGCATGGATTCGATATTGCAATTAGTAAGAGATTATTTGCCAGAAGATAATAATGCAGTAGACTCCTACTATGAGACAAAGAAGATGATGCGATCTTTGGGTTTATTGCCATATCAAAAGATTGATGTTTGTCAAGACAATTGCATGATTTTTTGGAGAGAGACATCGGAGATGAGTAATTGTCTATTTTGTGGAAAAGATCGGTTTTATTTAACAAAGAATGGAAATCGGTTCCATATCATCGTATGTGCTATTTACCAATTACAGACAGATTAAAAAGATTGTATCAATCTGTGGAGACCGCAAGCGACATGAGATGGCATGCTGAGCATTCAAGTCAGGAAGGAGAGATGTGTCATCCCTCAGATGGTGAGGCGTGGAAACACTTTAACAAGGTATACCCTGATTTTGCGGCTGAGAGTCAAAATATCTATTTAGGCCTTTGTACCGATGGTTTTAATCCATTTGGGATGTCTGGAAAGAATTATTCATTGTGGCCAGTTATAGTGACACCTTACAACTTACCACCGGATATGTGCATGAAACGGGAATTTTTGTTTTTAACAATAATGATTCCCGGGCCTAATCATCCGAAAAGAAGTTTGGATATATTTCTTCAACCACTTATTGAAGAATTAAAAGAATTATGGAATGGAGTTCAAGCGTACGATGTCTCGAGGAAACAAAATTTTATGTTACGAGGTGCTCTCATGTGGACAATAAGTGATTTTCCAGCTTATAGTATGTTATCTGGATGGACAACGCATGGTCGATTGGCTTGTCCATATTGCATGGAAGAAACAGATGCTTTTCAGTTGAAACATGGAAGAAAGACGAGTTGGTTTGATTGTCATCGTCGTTTTCTTCCTGTTGATGATGCATTACGGCGCAACAAGAGAAATTTTAAAAGGAATGTAGTTGTGCGGAAATCTCCTCCTCCAGTTTTGACCGGCAAAGAGATTTTGTATGAACGACTTCTTGCTTTGGGTATTCCGAGGAGTATAGATTGCGGAGGGAACAATCATCCGAGAATTGATGGTTATGGAATTACTCATAACTGGTACAAGAAGAGCATATTTTGGGATTTGCCGTATTGGAAAAATCTGAAACTTCAACATAATCTTGATGTGATGCACATAGAGAAGAATTTTTTCGATAGCATCATCAATTTTGATGTCATGTATTCATGCAAAGACTACTTCCGATATGTTTTTCTGAATTGATGGACAAACATGCACACGAAGCAATTGGAGGTATGTGGTTGATTTTATATTAATATGTAGTGTGAATATTTGTTAAATACACTAATAATACTTTAATGTTACAGGTATTGGCCTATTCTTCCGAGATTTATGTTCGAGAAATCTGAGTATGGATGTGGTTCGTTGACTGCAAAATAACAGAGTAACTATACTTTGTAACTTAGAGAATATTTTTCCACCATCATTCTTCGATGTTATGGAGCACTTGACAGTTCTTTTACCGCACGAAGCCGCATTAGGAGGTCCAGCTCAATTTCGTTGGATGTATCCGTTCGAGCGATTTATGTTTCATCTGAAGAAAAAAACCAAACAAAAAGCTCGACCGGAGGGTTCAATTGTGGAACAATACGTCCAATGAGGAATATCGTTCTTCACTTCATACTACTTCGAGCCACATGTTCAAACGCGGACTAGAAATCCAGACAGATGTTTTTATGGTGGTGTGACGTATTCATATCCAGTGCCAGATGTTCCGGACATATTTTGCGGAATTGGTCGATCTGCTGGTAAGACGAAAGATATATGGTTATCACAACGAGATCTCTATATCGCACATACATATGTTTTACTAAACTGCAAATATCTATAGCCTTTTGAAAGGTAAAATCCCATAATTAACTATGGTTATCACAATGACAATTTAAATAGTTAACTAAATGTTAATTTATCTTTCATTTTGATTTGTAGGTTTGGATATAATCAACTTAATCGTCACATA
>CM071866.1:37554890-37566088 GCA_036759665.1 Gynandropsis gynandra
AGGTTGGCGTGTCGCAATGAAGATACTTCCGAGGGGCAAATTTATCGACAATACAGAACAACAACAATTGTCAATGCAACAACAAAATGACCGAATTATTGATATTGACGATGTACGCGTTGAAGAACTTACGCACGGTGAAATGGAGGAAATCGAAAGAAATGAAGATGATCTTTATGAAGATATAGAAGAAAAAGAAGATGTGGAATTTGAATCAGATACAGAAGATTCGATGGAACAATTGTGTGACTCTGATTATGAATCATGTTAAAACGTTTACGGATTGTTTTTTATATAGTTTTTAATGATTGTTTCTATTTCTTAATGATTATATGTTTACGAATTTTTTCTCAATGATTATACGATTTTGATGATTATCGTCCCGATCTATCGTCTCGATCCCGATCTATCGTCTCGGTCCCGGTCCCCGGTCAATCGTCCCGATCCCGATTCCCGATCAGTCCCCGATCTCGGAATTGGGGACGGAAGGTTGAACCGTCCCCAATTAGGAAAGGATGAGTCGTTCCCAATTGGGGACGGGCCTCAGCCGTCTCCAATTGGGGACGGGCGTGATGCAACCGTCCCCAATTGGGGACGAATTTTATCCCCCCGTTCCCAATTGGAGACGGATTTTATCCCCTCGTCCCCAATTGGAGACGGATTTTATCCCCCCAAATTATTATAAATTCTCGAATCCCATTTCAGACTCATCACGCTCGCTCGTTTTCCCCTTCCTCCTCCGTCGCCGCCGCGTTCCCTTCCTCCTCCGTCGCCGCCGCGTTCGCATCTCTCGTCGTTGTCGCCGCGTTCGCCGTGCCCATCTGTCACCGCGTTCGCATATCTCCCGTCGCCGCCGCGTTCGAACGCAAGAATTGGTTCTAAGTTAGCTGGAATTTTAAGGTAGGAGCATGGAATTTAGCTGGAATTGGTTCTAAGTTAGCTGGAATTTTAAGGTAGCAGTATGGAATTTAGCTGTTTATTTATGTGTTGATATTAGAAGTTGCGAAATTTAGAAATTTACGTTGAAATTTAGAAATTGAGATGATTGGTTTGGGGATGGTGTCGTAATATTTTAATTTCACATTTCAATATGTCGCGCCGTGTTGGAAGAGGCGGTAAAACGAGAAACCGCCCTCAGTCCGAGGAAAGTGGCAACCTTTCATCTCATTCCCGACATTCCAATTCAGGGTTTGATGATTACATGAATCCAAATTTCTTCCGAAACACTGGATCGACACAATCGTGGCAGTATATGCCATATTATCCGCAAATGCAACCACCACCAGATCAAGTACTGCATCACGATCCGGATATATACGAGGAACCAACAGTGGAAGAAATTTTAGCAATGGGTAAAGAACGACGCAAGCTTCCTCTTATAGACCCTGATCGAGGAAGCGGCAGACTATGGTACGTATACTCCATTTAAAATCTCAATTATAAATAAATGTTAATTTATCTTTCATTTTGATTTGTAGGTTTGGATATAATCAACTTAATCGTCACATAACAACTATGATAACAGCTGATTATGATCGATCGTGTTACAATTGGACACATACCGATCCAGATATTAAGCAACGATGGTGGAAATCATTTGTGGTATGTTTTAAACAATTTTTAATTTTATCAAGTAATTTAAATTACAATTTAAATATAATAAGCTTATTATTATTTCAGCAAAAATTTTATTGGAATCCCGCCCTTACCGGACTAGTAAAGTCCGAATTTGAAAGAAATGCGGCAAAGCGTCTCAAGTCTATCGTAGGTAAATGTCATGTTGGCGGAAGATATTTGGGATCAGATGTGCACATATTGGGATTCCCCGGAATTTAAGGCAAAGGGCGAGCGAGCAAGTAAATCCGGGCGTTCTGATAGAGCAGGATACGGGATAAGCGTACACACGGCAGGATCTCGTTCTTTTGCGGAAGTATACGAAGATCTGGTTAGCTTTATTCAATTTTTATGCATTTATATAAAATTAACATTTCATAAAACTATGTCTTTTTTATTTTTTTTCAGGCGAAAGAGAAGGGATCCAAACCATCGTATCTAGAATTGTTGGAACGTACGCACGTTAAGAAGTCAGATGGTTTGTGGGTGGATCCTAAGGCAAAAAGCCTTCACGATGAAATTGAAAACATGGCAGCGGAGCGAGTATCGCAAATTCCCCCGAGAGAAGACGGCTCACAAACTACTCTTAGTCAGGAAGAGTACAACGAGTTGTATATCGAGGTAATAATGACATTCTACTATAATCTAATTTCACTATTTATAAATGTTATTAATTCTCGATATTTGTTTTACAGCAAGTTACGCCATACAAAGATTGTATTTTCGGACTTGGAGCAATGACCTCAAAACATTCAACTTCATCCAAAGGTAAAGAAAAAGTATCGGATTACGAGCTCCGACATCAAATATCCGAAAGGTTCCAAGAATCCGAGAAACGGGTTGAACAAGCACTAAAGGAGGCTGAACTATCATGAAAGCATGCTGAACGATCAGATAGGCGTATGGATAAGCTTCTGCGCATGATGAAAGCGCAAATGCCTAACATTGATTGGGATGCAGTTCAGAATAGTGATTCCGACCACGACTAATCGGAACGGCTTAGGATTAAAAATCTTGGTTATATGTATGGTTTGTAATTATTTTTATGTACTAATTTTTATCTTTTAATGTAATCGAACATTTTTAAATTTTATTTTTTTATTTTTAAAAAAAAATAGAGACGGCCGTCCCTAAATTTAGAGACGGTTGTTGCCCGTCGCTAAATTTAGAGACGGTAGTTGCCCGTCCCTAAATTTAATGACGGATTCTGTTGTCCGTCTCCAATATTTAGAGATGGAAACCGGTTCGTCCCCAATCCCGGGACTGTTTGGGGACTACTTTTTCCGTCCCTAATTGGGGACGGATTGGGGACTAAAATTTCCGTCTCTAATTAGGAACGGATTGGGGACGGATAGCATTTGGAGTCACGCGATTGGGGACTACCGCGGGTCGTCCCTAGATTAGGGACGGATTTTTCAGTCCCTTAAACCTGATTTTCTTGTAGTGCATTTTCATTTAGCATGGCCAAACCATGCAATCACTTTCTTCAAAAAAATTATGTTTTAAAAATCAGAGATATTATGAAAAAATCGAAGTGTTAGTTTATATTACATTTTATAAATCTATTGGTTAAACTTTTACATTGAAAATTAGAATTTTTGTGTTTGTATTGGCCGATACATATATCAAATGTCATGACAATGTTTGAATTAATGATTTATGTATAACATTTAAAAAGATTACAATATAATTATAACAAAACCGCACAACGCGCGGATATCATCTAGTTATATATAATAATCCTTGCAAGGTTGCTTCTCGTGAAGCCACCTCAGCAAAGATTATTAAATATTAAAAAAATAACCTTTTTGGAATATCAAAGGTTGTTTTTTCTCTATTTCATTTAAAATCATATATGTTGAATTATATTTTTTTATCCATAAAAAGCTCTTGATATATATATATATATATATTTTCAAATATATACATATTTTTTTAATATATATTTATATATAAGATATATATTTTTTCATATCCATATTAAAAACCTATTTATTTATATATAAATTTTAAAATATATACATATTTTTTTAACATATATTCATATATATTGGATATATATTTTTATATCCATATTCTATTATACTATTTGAAATAACATCAAGTATTATTAAATATTGAAAAAATAAGTTTTTTTTAATATCAAAGTTTTTTCTTCTCTATTTCATTAAAATTTTTAAAATTATTCATATATATTGGATTATATTATTTTATACATAAAAAAACTCTTTATTTATATATAGATTTTAGAATATATACATATTTGTTTAATATATATATATATTCATATTTATTAGATATATATTTATATATATTAGATATATATTTTTATATATATAATAATCCTTGCAAGGTTTCTTCTCGTGAAGCACCTCAATAAGGATTATTAAATATTAAAAAAAATATTTTTTCTATTTCATTTAAAATTTTAAAATTATTCATATATATTGAATTATATCTTTTTATCCATAAAAAGCTCTTCATTTATATATAGATTTTAAAATATATACATATTTTTTTAATATATATGTATATTTATATATATTAGATATATATTTTTTCATATCCATATTAAAAACCTATTTATTTATATAAATTTTAAGATATATACATATTTGTTTAACATATAATTATATATATTGGATATATTTTATTATATCAATATTCTTTTACACTATTTGAAATAACATCAAGGATTATTAAATATTAAAAAATATAAGTTATTTTCTTGGAATACCAAAGGTTGCTTATTCTCTATTTCATTTAAAATTTTAAAATTATTCATATATATTGAATTATATTTTTTTATCCATAAAAATCTCTTTATTTATATATAGATTTTAAAATATATACATATTTGTTTAATATATATAAATGTATATTCACATATATTAGATATATATTTTTTCATATCCATATTAAAAACCTATTTATTTATATAAATTTTAAAATATAGACATATTTGTTTAACATATATTCATATATATTGGATATATATTTTTTTTATATTTATATCCATTTACATTATTTGAAATAACACCAAAGATATATATATATATATTTAATATGTGTTAATATATATCATATACATTATATATATATATATATATATCTATTTGTTTAAAAATACTATTTTAGTATTTTTATCTCTTCTCACGGCCCCATATCTTCTTTCAACTTTTTATTTTCTAATTCATTTGTTTTATCATAAATTATTCCAATGAATACACAAAAAAACCTTTCATCTTCCAAATCATTCTTTTATATTTTCATAATTTTAATTTTGTTATTATCAAATATATACATAATGAAGTAAAAACGAAATATTTTTTGAATAACATTAAAAAAAGAAATGTTATAAATGAAACGTCATGTTTAAAAAATTAAATTAAATTAAATCTTATATATTAAAATTTGAGTTTTTGTTTAAATTTACTGAAGTCACGTCAACATAGACATAGCAGTCCAATCATCAATTTCATTTTTATCAATTTAAATTGATTCATATATAAAAGTAAAACATGTTGTATAAAGAGAAAAAATCAACAAATATTATCTCGATTTCTATTGTGATAGAATATTTATAAATTCTCAAAATATCGATTCTTTAGTTTAATAATTTATCAGATGATTATATCAAAATTTGGTTTTTCTGATCTTGCTATTGAACTATAATAACTACTTAGGCATTTATAATAAAATTCAAATATATTGATCATTTTTTTCGTAAAATATATAACCATCATCGATTACACGAGTTTTTGATATGATGATCTATTTATGACATATGAATTTCAATTCTATAATAAAAAATTGATAAAAACACGTGCATCGCGTGGGTCTTCCTAGTTATATATAATAATACTTGTAAGGTTGTTTCTCGTGAAGCCACCTCAACAAGGATTATTAAATGTTTAACTTAAAAAAAATCTATCCATAAAAAAACCTTTCTTCTCACCCATTTATCACTACTTAAATTCCATTGAATTTGGATAAAAAAATTTAACCTACAAAAAAATCTTTACATAAAAAAGCAAAAAAAAAACCTCTCATCTCACCTACTTAAATCTTATATATTAAAAGTTGAGATTTGCTGAATTCTGATGTCGTCACCTCAGCGATGATGTGCCAGTTCAGTCAATAAACCTAACATCAAATAATAATGATCACTTTAAAAAATATTAAATATAACAAAATGGTTATTCTCACCCATTATCACTCACTTAAATTCCATTGATTTTTGATAAAAATTTAATCTGCAAAAAAATCTTTACATAAAAAATAAAAAAAACTCACATCTCACGTACTTAAATCTTATATATTAAAAGTTAGGTTTACTGAAATCTAGTGTCGCCAACTCAGCAATGATGTGGCAGCCCAATCAACAAACCTAACATCAAATAATAAATGATCACTTAAAAATATTAAATATAGAAAATTCTTATAATACAAATAAAATGATAATTGCTTTTTATTAGTCAAAGTAATTATCTATATAATCAGTCCAATAACTATTTATTATAGCAAAATTATTATAATATCTATAAATAAATAAAATGATATATTATTTTATATTGGTAAGCATATATATAAAAGAGGAGTTTGTTTCTCTCTTCTGGTGCTGTCACGTCAGTAGAGAAAGGAAAATAAACTCTCTTTCATCAATAAATTGATACAATGATCTAAATGCAAATCAATTCAATTGTCATTTTGAAAAATAATTAATGATAATCTCCAGTCCACCAATTGTTAATGGCCAATTTTTTAATGATTTTTATTGCTTAAAATGTTCATTCCTCTTCTTACGTTTCCTTTCTTTCTTTTTCCCCTTATCTTCTTCTTCTTTCGCATCGTAAATGGCTGATTCAATGCTACACATAGAGTTTTTCAAGGAAAATCACAAATAAAACACTAAGAGCCTTCCATAAAAAATCTCCTTTCCCTTTTTCTTTGTTGTGATACCCTACTTCGTTTTTACTCACCCGAGTTGGATTTTCTCTGATTCAGATCGAGAAGTCGCGTTGTTCCTCAATCCGGGTATTTGCGGCAAGCCGGGTTTCCAAAGAACGAACTTGATTCTTGCTTCGTAACACTAGAGAATCAGGCATCAAAGAATTGGTGGTAGAAGAGATAGACGATGGGAGAAATGAGGAGATAGGTTGCAACGTTCACACCTTCATGAATTGATCGAGGTTCCCAAGCGGCCGGAGCTCAATCAGTAGAGGCAGGGGCGGTTACCGCCATGTTCCATAGAAGCTGTGGAACAGGGCCCTCCGTTCATTGAGGGCCCATTATTAAAAAAAATTAATAAAAGTTAATAGTTACCCTTAAAAAAATATAGAAACTTTTTCTACGATTCTAGAAAATTTTTATCCAAAAAATACATAAACTCTTTTCACGGTTCCCAGAAAACCCTTATCCCTAAAAAATATAGAAATTTTTTCCACGTTTTCTAGAAAACCCTTCCTAGAAATCCAGAAATTCTCTTTTTTACTCTCTTCCAAGGGTTTTTACTTGAGGATTCAAGCGATTACTTAAGGATTCAAGCGATTCCTAGAAATCCAGAAATTCTCTTTCTTACTCTCCTCCAAGGGTTTTTACTCTCTTCCAGAAATCTAGAAAATTACTTGAGTATATGTTTCTGGTCTCTCGTCGTCTTTCTTTTTTATTTTGTTGTGTAATCAGATGGATCAGCTTTTTTGTTTGATCTTTGTGGTTAGTTTGTGATATGATATCTGTAGAAAAAGAAAAAGAATGACTAGTAATGGATATGAGCGTTTTGTTGAGTTAAAGTTACTTGGAGAATATTTACCAAATGAAAAGATAGGAACAATTGCTTTAATAGTATTATTGAAACGGTATAATTGTTTTCCGAATGCAATAATTGCGTATAGAATCTTATTGACTATTCCAATTACTGTTGCTTCTGCAGAAAGAAGATTTTCGAAGCTCAAATTATTGAAGTCGTACTTGCGAACCACTATGTCACAAGAAATGTTGAATGGATTAGCTTTAATGACAATTGAAAGTAGTCTCCTAGAGAATTTAGATGTGAAAAGCTTGATCAGATATTTTGTTTCAAAACATGCAAATAGAATAGCTCTTTTCAAATGAATGTTGTAAATATTTATTGTATATAAAAGAAATTCTTTTGTATCGACTATTTCGTTTCGAAAGGCCTATTTTAATTTTATGACACAGGGCCTCTTCTCTGGTTGAGCCGGCCCTGAGTAGAGGATAATGTTTATACCAGAGAATATCCATTGAAACCAACGGAGACCTTGCTATTGCTATTTGAGACATAAATCCATTTGGCTTCTCATGTTCTCTCTCCATACATACGAGATGGAGCTTCCACCACCTTCGATTTAGGTATGTTCCCATTAATTCATTTTTCTTTAAACTTTAATTTTGTACTCATTCTCTCTGGTTGGATTCATTCATTGTGGTGTGGCGGGCGAAACACCTGTCATCGGGTTCAGAAGTTCAACTGATTACGTTGGCCAGTGTCCGAATGGAAATGTTGTCGATCATTGCTCATCGATTTCACATTCACTACACTTATGGGGTGGCCACTAATCTTATACACCTACAATCTCACCTACAATTTAATATGATAAATATTCTTATTCTTTGAAATATCCCTAGACATATAAGAGGAGAGGAACTTCAATGGCTAAACATAGAAGATCTCGATCAAGGTATGACATTTCTTAAATTTTGTTTGTGTATCTCGTGTAGGATTATGATTCCAGTAGATTTAGGGTTATGAGGCCATGGATAGCTCAAGAACTATATGGGTTGTCCAATGCTTTGGTATTCCTGTTCACTATTTCATATAATACTTAAGGGAGATTTTTTGTAATATAAGGTTGGAGCCTTGGAGTTGCAAAGGATCTTGATTACCACATCTATAACTGTTATTCTCTTCCACATATCTATCGGTATTTTATTATTCTCGCCTTATTAGTTTATTTCCACGAAAGATTCAGTTTTTGTTGACAAATATTGCTCCTACTTGGGGTTCCTTTTCTGTTCATTGTGTGAAAGAGAAATTTTAGGACAAAATATAAGAATCCATCCTCTAGAGATTTGGTTTCTTGGTATTCCTATGGTTAATGTTTGTTTCTAAGATTTTTGAATTGATTTTTTTTAATTACGCATGACTAGGCTGTCTAGAGAATATCTGAGTTATTTTTTAAATTTATTTGAGATTAGATTCTATACTTTAAGACTCTCGAATATTATCACTACACTTGGTTAGGCAGTTGCAGGAAAGAGATAGAGCTGAAAAAGAATTTCCAGCAACTCCCAAGAGAATCTTTTAAACATGTTTTGCGTCGTGTCATCTCATGATTGGCCTGCACTCTGTCAAAGTATGTGCCTTTGATCCAAACAATCGAAACTCATTCGTTTGTTCCATGTCCTAAACTTGTGCTAAGGCTCTATTTGCAATGTGTTGAGGTAATTCTTAGGAACACAATACGCAACTAGAAACACTGAGAACGAATTGGTATTTTTCTTTTCAAAAGCTTAGACTAAGTATATTACGTATTGCATGATTTGACATTCTCTTACTTCTTTCTATTTTTTTTTATGCAGTCTCGCAATAAAGTTCCCATACTTGGTTCAGAAAAAACTTAAGGAATGCCAAGAAGATGAAGGAGTAACACAGCTGGATTTGAGAGTAATTGAGGAGAGTTGTGAGAAGTCATTTCATTGCTTCAGGTTTGTCGTTCGCCTCGTTGCCAACTAGTGAGTTTGCAATTCCATACAAATATCATATCATCTCTTACTTACATTTAGGTTGTAGGTGATGCATGAAGAAGATTATATTTATCTTGGTTTTCTTTTTGGTAAGCAATCAAGAGTGGCTTATATCTCTAATGTATCACACTTACCTTTGTATATTGAGTATCGTGAGAGCGTGTATTACCATTTTCATATTCGTTCTATATTCTTTGATGCGTAGTTCTCATGCGTGATCATTTTGGACATGCAAATATTTCGAAAACTACCGGTGGACAATTAGCTCTCCTTATCTTGGACATATTATACAAGGTTATTTTGTATCTTTGTTAACAAATTCTATCCATCTTTATGCCCTAAAATACCGTTTTTTCTGTTTTGAACATAGAAATTTCAAAATCATTGTCTTCTTGATTTCTGTTGTTGTAAAGATTTCGTTTTCATGTCAACTCCACTAAAATGAGCTTACAATTTCTCGAGTTTGTTTATGTTTGAGTAATTTAGTTTGTATCAATCACATTTCATATTTTTTTTCTTTTGTTTGTTTGCAGAACTTATGCATGAAAAAGCCTCAGAAGTAAAGCCTTCAGTGTTAACTCGGATGCAAATCTCTAATTTAGAGCCAAGCTGGGCTAAAGTTTTTGCTTTAAAGCAGAATTTTATCATGTAGGATGATGAACCAGGTTTACATTGTGAGGTTAGAACTGTGAGTGATGATTTTACTCTTAAGTCTGCTATGTAGTACGGAATGAATTGTCTGAATCAGCCTCAATTCCATTGTCATGGATGAAACGATTCCGTAAACTGGTTTCGAAAACTCCTGCAGAAAGGTTGAAGTTAGATTCATCAAAAACAGATAGTGATAACGGAAAAAGTTTCACGGCAAGGAACCAGGTGGTGAAAGATTTCAAGGTCAACGGAAAAGATCATCTAGCAATGGTGCAACTGACACATCTATAATGCAGTTCGAGAATGGTAATAAGAAGAGGAAACAAGATGGTATCCTTACAACATCAATAGAAGTTGACTTTCAGAGTGTAATATTAAGTCCCTAAAACATGCCTGAGGACAAACACGAACTACCATCATCAAGCCAAACTCGTACACATGTTGCAGAGAAGTTGATGGAGTTCCGGGATATTAGGTATTGGCTGAAAATTTTCAACTCCAAACGTAAATTTAAATATCAAAATGTCTTCACTAATCAAGTGTTTGCTTTAAAATATTTCAAATTCACATATAGTTTAAACACATAGGATCTTAAATTTTTATTTTTATATATATTTTTCTTTCTTTCTTTAGTCGTGGGTATGCAGTTAATATTGTGTAAGGGTAAAAATTGTTTCATTTATTTAATTGATTGTGAAAATTGTGGGTCTTTCGTTGGTTAGCATGGAAGAGAAAACTTTGTCATCCTAATTATCATCTCGTGCTCGTAACTCCTGTAACTACCACATCTACTCTCTCCTTTTTGCTCTCTTGTGTTGTTGCCGCCGTTTTCGAAACAATTACCCTCCTCATCGAATCTCTGAAATAATATATCAAAAATTTCTTTTCTTTAATCTTATTATTGAACTATAACAATTATATGGGGTAACTTCAAAAATACCCTCGTAGGGCTAAAACACTTCAAAAATACCCTTCCCGAAAAAAACTTCAAAAATACCCTTATAAATTTTGATATTCCCAAAATACCCCTGCGACCTTACGACCCAGTTCGACCCAGCGACCCAGTTTGACCCTGCGACCCTTGTCCCTCTGCGACCCTTGTTCCTCTGCGACCCTTGGACCCCTGCGACCCTTGTCCCTCTTCGACCCTTGTTCCTCTGCGACCC
>CM071866.1:37593872-37637306 GCA_036759665.1 Gynandropsis gynandra
GGATTAGGGCGAGCAAGAGGACATGAAGAAGAGGATGGATGGATTTCAGATGCATTTGAGGCTTCTAGAGATGCAAGTGGCGCAATTAGCCCAAGGTTCGAACCGACAACCCGGACAGCTTCCCGGGAAACCCGAGGCGAACCCCCGCGAGCGAGTGAATGTCATTTTTCTAAGGAGTGGGAACACGGTGGGGCAACCAATGCCACCCACGGCTGCGAGAGATGAGCCTAAGAGTGATGAGATCGAATAACCAATCGCGCCAGCCATGGAAGAGAAGGTGACCGATGGAGAGGAGAAGGAGCTATCTTACGTAGCACCTCCCCCGAGAGTTCCGCCATTGCCCTTTCCGCAGCATCAAATCCAAAAGAAGAAAAACCAATCGCTCCAGCCATGGAAGAGAAGGCGACCGAGGGAGAGGAGAAGGAGTTATCCTACGTAGCACCTCCCCCGAGAGTTCCGCCATTGCCCTTTTTGCATCGTCAAATCCAAAAGAAGCAAAGTGACGAGACTCAATTCTCCCAATTCGTAGACCTCTTGAGGAAGCTGCAAGTCACGATTCCATTCTATAACGCTCTCCCGAAGATTCCTTCTTACGCAAAGTTCCTCAAAGACATCATCACGAGGAAGAGGACCGTGGATAACGAGATGGTTATGGTAACTAATTCTCTCATTCAACCTCCTACTACGGTCGAGAAGATGCCCGATCCAAGTAACTTCGTCATACCATGTAAGATCTACGATTATGAAATTGAGCAATCACATTGGCTGATCAATTCGTCCGTAGTCCAGTGGGTGTTTTGACGAATGTTGCAGTCCAAGTGGGGGAATTTTGGTTCCCCGCAGACTTCGTTGTTGTGGATATGGAGATCAATCCGAAGATCCCCGTCATATTGGGACGACCATTCCTCAACACAACAAAGATGGTCATCTACTGTGCAGAAGGTAGATAAGTGATGAAGTTCGGGGACGAGTCTATCGAGTTCAAACTCGACGAGGCGTTGAATAAACTATTCATGACCGAACCTGCAATGAACGTCACCACAACAAATGCATCAACGGAGGAGACTAGACACGCATACGGAGACACCCATCCAAAGGACACACCGTTGTCCCAGTGCATCAACATACAGTATCAGTCACAGGTAAGATCGGATGCATTCACGCACATCGAGGAGAAGCCGAATTTCATTCGGCAAGGAATCCACACGATCGGGCAACACACTCAACCCGATCGGGCAGAGCGATTTTTGGGCGACCCGGTCGTGCAACCTCAGTGCCCGACTCGGGCAATACCTACGGGGGGAATTCCTCAATTTAATCACCCGGTGGTTGCGTGGACCTAATCGGGCAGGTGCCATAGGTGAGGACCCGCACGGGCGAGTTGATCGCCCGACTCGTGTACACCCCACGGGGGTAAATTGCGCAACAGGCGACCCGACCGGGCAGACACTACTACCCGATCGGGCGCCCATGGGGAACCAGAAACCGCACGTTTCGAGTGATACTTCAACGCGGGGAACGGTTCCAAGGTCACGCGCATCATCTCCGACATCTTCAATGGCACACGTACATTCCTATACAGCATGGAACACTGAAGATACGCTCAAACTCAACCGGTTTCGAAGGAGATGCGAGAAAGGTACGGGTTCGAGAGAGACGGATCGAGGATCACACCTAAGAAGTCCACCAGGTTTTAAATCCAAGCATGTCATTCAGAGAGAAGACGGAAGAGGCGTACCTCCTCTATCCGCCGCCACCAGCGTATGAAGACGCCATGGTCGAGCTAAAGACCTTAAACAAGCGCTTCTCGGTAGGCAACCCGAGCATATCCTTTAGTTGTTTTTGCTTTTCATATTTTCGGACTCCTTTTTCATTTTTTTGTTTCAGACAATTTTCTAGGATCTAGGAACCTATGATCTATCGGTTTTTGCTGCGCATGTTTTCCTCGTCTAATTTTTCAATTTTGCAGCAGCATTCGATCGGGCAGACACTTTCACCCGATCGGGCGATTTGTGGTTAAGGAGGACCGAATCGGGCGACATCACGCGGCCCGAACGGGTAGGTCATCAAGGGGAACACCCGATCGGGCAACACCTTGTACCCGATCGGGCACCGTAATTTCTGCACGGTAAGTTATAACTTCGAGTAACCCGAGCGGCCAATTCACTTCTCATTTCAATACCCGATCGTGCTCTCTCTATCTGCGACCCTTTCATGCTGGAATCAAGTCGCCGGAGCCGCTGGGTATCACCGCCGTTTCATCGTCAAAGAGATTGGAGCTCGGTTACTCGAAAACTTCTCCCCTTTTCTCTCCAAAAATCTGAAAATTCCCTCATTCGCATCGCCAATTCCAGGTAAATTCATGAACTTTGTTGAGATTAGGATTTCTATGGGTTAAATCTAGGTCTGTTCTAGAAGATTTAGGGTAGTTGTGGTCGATTTGATCGCGATTCGCGAACTGCAGGTCGCGATTTCGTGATGAATCCGATCGGACTAGGTATAGTACCTGATCGGGCGACCTAGACATTCACCCGATCGGGCTGTGTTTCCACCCGAGTCGGGCACTACCCATGGGGGTAATTAGATGATTAGCTACCTGACGCGATCCCGACTGAATCGACGCTCTAGACTTGGTTAGTGAGGGATATGCCTTGCTGCAACGAATTGCACAAGGGTGTGTGGAGCGAGTGGTCACACGAGAGTTGCGGAAAAGCTCTCGATTCACCGAATTCGTCTTCAATGGATATGACGCACCAAGGAAGAACGAACGGATCGTTGGATATGACACACCAACGCGAGGAAGCTGGATATTACACACCAACAACCAAATAACTCACAAAGGAATTCAAGAAATATCAAAGAGCAATTCAAAAGCTTAATTTTAAAAGTTGGATGATTTTTTCAATGGGGGGGGGGGGACGGCCAAAAGCTTCCTTGAGCTTCACGGCCTTGGCTCGGGTCATGGGACCAGTGGGTATGATCAAGGCATCCTCTTCTAGAGCTCGGGCTCGGGTCACGGGACCGACGTATTTTGACCTAATCGTGTCTCGGGTCGCCCTGGAGGTGGTCGCGTCTCGGGTCGCGGGATCGGCATCTTGGGTCGCGGAATCAGCGTCTCGGGTCGCAGGAATGGCATCTCGGGTCTCAGCCTCGATGTCTCGGGTCCCGGGGATGGTATCTAGGGTTGCGGCGTCTCGGGTCGCGACGTCTCGGGTCGCGGAGATTCCCTCTTCTTCCTTTCTGCGGGTCGCGTCCTCCTCAATGATGTTGTTCGCGTCTTCAGCGTCCTCCAGGATCATATCATGCCCCCTTCTTCAAAAGGATTTGTCCTCAAATCCGCTTGATGTGCAACAAAAGGCATTAAGTCAGAAACATTGAAACTAGAACTTACATTATACTTACCTCGCAGATCCAGCCGGTAGGCGTTGTTGCTGATCTTTTTGGTCACAGTGAATGGACCGTCGATCCGGGGCATGAGCTTTATTTTGTCTCTCGAAAAACTCTACTTCCCTCGCATCGGTGCCCCCCTCCATCTCCCATCGCAAGCTCATCCTCCTTTGTCGTCGTTTTCCATTTTCATTTGATTGTGTACATTACTTGACGCGATCCCGACTGAATCGATGCTCTAGACTTGGTTAGTGAGGGATATGCCTTGCTGCGGGGCTTGAAGGTCATCTTCTTCCGTCTTTTGTTCGCCTGTTTAACATAAAGCTTGGTCTTCTTCTCGATGTTTTTCCTTGCCTTTTCATGAATTTGTTTGACCAACCGGGCCTTTTGTTTTCCATCCAGGCTGACGCGGTCACTTGATGGTAAAGGCAATAGATCCAGGGGTGAAGCAGGATTGAACCCATACACAATCTCAAAAGGAGAGAATTTTGATGCAGAATGTACGGCATGGTTATATGCGAACTCAGCATGCGGTAAACAATCTTCCCATGTCTTTAAATTCTTCCTAACTAATGCACGTAGTAAGGTACCTAGGGTTCGGTTTACTACTTCGGTTTGACCATCGGTTTGTGGATGACAAGTTGTAGAAAATAAAAGCTTGGTTCCTAACTTGGACCACAAAGTTTTCCAGAAATAACTAAGGAATTTGGTCTCCCTATCGGAAACTATGGTGCTAGGTATGCCATGCAATCGGACTACCTCTTTGAAGAACAATTCGGCTACATGCAATGCATCATCCCTTTTATGACATGGTATGAAATGTGCCATTTTAGAAAATCTATCTACTACCACAAAGATAGAATCTTTTTCCGTATTAGACCTAGGCAAACCTATCACAAAATTCATAGATATGTCCGTCCAAGGATGAGTTGGGATAGGGAGTGGAGTATACAAACCGTTAGGCTGACTTTTGGATTTAGCCTATTTACAAGCGATGCATCGCTCGCAGATTCGTTCCACATCTCTTTTCATGTGTGGCCAGTAGAAATGATCCTGCAATGTTTTCAAAGTCTTGGCGACTCCGAAATGGCCCATGAGTCCACCACTGTGGGCTTCTCTAACAAATAACTCCCTCAAAGAGTAGTTAGGCACGCATAAACGACTATCGTAAAATAAATAATTATCATGCCTATAAAAATGTCCATACGCAAATTTTTCACAATTTTTATACGTTTCTCCGAGTTCTAGGTCCGTTGCATAGAAATCTTTAATGTGTTCAAAACCTAGAAGTTTTGCATCTAAGGTACTTAACAAAGCATACCTTCGGGACAAGGCATCAGCCACGACGTTCTCCTTACCTTGATTTTACTTGATGACGTAAGGAAACATCTCAATAAATTCTACCCACCTCGCATGTCTCTTGCTCAGCTTGTTCTGACCCTTTAGATACTTGAGCGATTCATGGTCGGTATGGATTACAAACTCCTTCGGCCACAGGTAATGTTGCCAAGTCTGTAATGACCAAACAAGTGCGTACAACTCCTTGTCGTAGGTAGCGTAGTTAAGAGTGGCTCCGCCGAGTTTCTCACTGAAATAGGCGATTGGCTTCTGATCCTGCATTAAGACTGCTCCAATGCCTATTCCTGATGCATCACACTCAATCTCGAAAGTTTTAAGAAAGTCGGGTAATATAAGTAATGGGGCGTTAATCAATTTATCCTTTAGCGTTTGAAACGCTGCTTCTTGAGCTTCTTCCCATTTGAATCCCACGTTTTTCTTAATAACTTCCGTGAGAGGGGCAGCTATGGTGATGAAGTCCTTTACGAGTCGCCGGTAAAAACCTGCGAGTCCATGGAAACTCCGGACTTCCCCGACGGTCTTTGGGCTCGGCCATTCCCGAATGGCTTTGACTTTCTCCTCGTCAACCTTAACACCATCTGCACTGACTACAAATCCTACTCTAGATGTCCTAGGTGTTCATTCAAATTCTTACTATAGACTAGAATGTCATCAAAGTAAACTACAACGAATCTACCTACGAATTCCCTAAGCACATGGTTCATTAGCCTCATAAACGTACTAGGTGCATTTGACAACCCAAAAGGCATAACTAACCATTCGTATAAACCATGCTTAGTTTTAAATGCAGTTTTCCATTCATCTCCTTCTTTCATTCTAATTTGATGGTAATCGCTTTTAAGATCAATTTTCGAGAATACCCTACTTCTGTGTAATTCATCTAACATGTCGAATCAACGCACATACGCCAGCTGCCATCCTTCTTCGGTACAAGTAGCACGGGTACGGCGCATAGACTCATACTCACTCGAATATGTCCTTTGGCCATAAGCTCCTCGACTTGCCTTTGCAGCTCCTTTGTCTCCATGGGATTGGTTCGATAGGCTGGTCGATTTGGTAATGTTGCTCCGAGAACGAAATCGATTTGGTGTTCGATTCCTCGTATCGGTGGCAATCCGGTGGGACTCTCTTCGGGAAAGATGTCGCTCTATTCCTGCAATAGATTAGAAATTTCACTAGGCAGCACCGGTGTAAGGTTAGCTAAGCTCGAAAGAGCTTCCCTATAAACAAACAATAATATGGTTTGGTCGGAATGGAGAGTTTTCTTGATCTCACCCGATCGCGCATAAAAATTCGACAGTCTAAGTTCAAGTGCACTTTGCTTCTTCAGGTGTGCTTGATCTTGCATTACCTCCTTTGGTGACAACGACACAAGTATGGTTTTCCTGCCATTTTACTCGAAATAATGTTTGTTAGTGTATCCGTCATGTTTTACCTTACGATCGGATTGCCAATGTCTTTCGAGCAAAATATGGCTTGCTTCCATCGGAAGTACGTCGCATAGAACCTCGTCTTCGTATTTCCCTATGGCAAATGGGACGATCACTTGGTTTGTCACCTTCATCTCACCATTCTCATTCAACCACTGAAGCTTATACGGCTTCGGATGCTTCTGAACTTTGCTTATACAGCTTTGGATGCTTCTGAACTTTTAGTCGGAGCTTTCGAACCATCGTAGCGCTAGCCACATTCATGCAGCTTCCACCGTCAATGATGACGCTACAAACCTTGCCGTGAACCAAACATCAGGTATGGAACAGATTCTCACGCTGTTCTTGTTCGTCACACTTGGGCTGTGTGTTTAGGGCACGTTGTGTAACCAACAATTCTCCCGTTGTTGGTTCCTCTTCTCGCGTCTCGTCCGATAGTTCGGCCGCCTCGTCCTCGGATTCAAATTCTCTGTCATCACGTAGAATCATTACTTTCTTGTTGGTACAGTCACTGGCATAGTGTCCTCTTTCGTGACACTTAAAACATTTCACGTCCCGAGCCCTCGAAGTTGTGGCCTCGGTTTTACTTTTGTCGCGCGGCGCGGCTGAAACAGTTTTCTGCGCGTCTCGGCCCGCGGTCTGCATCTTCAGCGGGTCACGGCCTACTTGTGCCGTGTTGTCCCTCCGGGGATAACTCGGTCTATCATCACGTGACTGGCCATATTTTCCAGTCCCATAACCCGAACAGGGGTTGCGTCGCCGCTGGAGTTGTTGTTCGATGAGGATCGCCTTATGAAGCATCTCCTCGATCTCCACATAATGTTGTAGCTCGAGTTGGTCTTGGATGTCTAGGTTGAGACCTCCAAAGAACCGTGACATTGTTGCCTCTCGATCTTCCGTAAGATCTTTGGATGTTTCTTGGCCATGGGGGACATTCGACTTGAAACCCTTGACGGAATTCCTCCATCTTGTTGTTGAGACTTTGCTCTAGGCAAGCCGCGAGAGCCTCAATGAGTCTCTCATTGACACGGCTTTGATCGCCTTCCATTTCACCCGTGTGTCATGGGTTTTTCCCTTGCGTGAATCTGTCCGTAAGCTCCTGCACACTTAACAAACGGAGCAGCCACAAGCGGGAAGGAAATCAAACACAAAACCCTAGACTAGAACACGTACCGATATGGTCGCGCACTCACACGCTCGAACGTGTTTTTCTATCACACGGACTAGATAAGTTCGAATATGATTTCAAACACACAAACTAGTACGTTCAATATAATCCTCTAATCACGTTCACAAATTAGCGTATTCAATGATCACAAAACGCACGAAATGAGAATATGCACACGATAGACTTCTAGCCGTTTAAACCTAGGCGCACGAAATGCTTCAATCTTTTAACGATGGTTTGTTCAAGTTAATTTCTCACGTAACAATTTTTTTTGAATGTACGAATGTTCCTTTATATATATATATATATATATTATTTTTTTTCGTAGGATTAAAACAAGTTTTGACCGAAAGATCAAAACGAAAATAAAACTAACCGTTGGCGCTAGAACGAGCTCTGATACCACTTGACGCGATCTCGACTGAATCGACGCTCTAGACTTGGTTAGTGAGGGATATGCCTTGCTGCAACGAATTGCACAAGGGTGTGTGGAGCGAGTGGTCACACGAGAGTTGCGGAAAAGCTCACGATTCACCGAGTTCGTCTTCAATGGATATGACGCACCAAGGAAGAACGAACGGATCGTTGGATATGACACACCAACGAGAGGAAGCTGGATATTACACACCAACAACCAAAGAAGTCACAAAGGAATTCAAGAAAGATCAAAGATCAATTCAAAAGCTTAATTTCAAAAGTTGGATGATTGTTTCAAGGAGGGGGGGGGACGGCCATAAGTAGATAAAAACAAGAAGGAAGTCAAAAATTACAATTTAATGCTAGGTCTTCATGCAAGAGCCCTCATAAATGCATTGGTTTCTTCAAACAAGAAGATAACTTCCTTGTTGGCCGTGCACATGGAATTGTGTCCTTCTCGTGTCTTGTGTCGGGTCATTAATTAGGTCGCGGGAAGTAAGTGACTCGCGGTCTCGTTAAAAATCCGTCGTCGGAAAACCCGGTGGGACAAAACCGACGAAGGGAAAAGAGTACACGCGAGTCACTTAACCTAATCAATGACCGTTGGGGGTCGAGCTTCGGCTTGGATGACGTTCTTTAGGCTCGTGACTTCACGTGAACTAGCATACTCCTCATGAGCGTGGACGGACGTGAGGATCCCGATAAAAGCTTCCTTGAGCTTTGCGGCCTTGGCTCGGGTCATGGGACCAGTGGGTATGATCAAGGCATCCTCTTCTAGAGCTCGGGATCGGGTCACGGGACCGATATATTTTGACCTAATGGTGTCTCGGGTCGCGCTGGAGGTGCTCGCGTCTCGGGCCGCGGGATCGGCGTCTTGAGTCGCGGAATCGGTGTCTCGGGTCGTAGGAATGGCGTCTCGGGTCTCAGCTTCGGAGTCTCGGTTGCGGGGATGGTGTCTAGGGTTGTGGCGTCTCGGGTCACGGCGTTTCGGGTCGCGGAGATTCCCTCTTCTTCCTTTCTGCGGGTCGCGTCCTCCTCAGTGTTGTTGTTCGCGTCTTCAGCGTCCTCCAGGATCATATCACTACCCGATCGGGCAGTACCTTGTACCCGATCGGGCACCTTGCAGAACCGAACCGAATATTGATTTTTGCCTTTCGATTGTTTTGCAGATGACCCCTAAAACTTCCCAGAGCTCAAAGAAACGTCGATCTGACGCACATGACCCAGAGCACGGATGGCCAGCGAGGTCGGGTACGATTACGGAGCTGACCCCGTACACGCCTATCACCACCTCACACCAGCAATACAACTACCGGACCACGACGTTCTTGTCCGGCCAGAAGCAGAAGTTCCTGGAACTTCAACCGCGGATCTTCCCTTCCCGCTTCCTATCATCCGGCCAGAACAGAAGTTCCTGGAACTTCAACCGCGGATCTTCCCTTCCCGCTTCCTATCATCCGAAGCGATGTCCGCCCTTCACATAAGAGCGCACATCAACCACATCTTCGAGACGCTAGACTGGAGGGGACTGAGGCACACCCAGGAGTACACATACCGCAACTTGACGGCCGAATTCCTTGCCTCGTATGCTGCGTTCTTTCCCGAATCCGGAGATCGGGAGAGAGTATTCATGGAGTTCCGCCTGCTGGGGTAGAACTACCGGCTCACCGCGAGGCAGCTCGCGACTATCCTCGACGTCCCACATTGTAACTTCATTAAGATGCCAGAGCACAATCGGAGTCGTTATGCAGAGTTTTGGCCCAGATAGCGTACGGAGAGTACTCGACTAGATCGAAGGCAAGCCACATACGCCACCCCGCATTGAGGTACTTCCACTACTTCCTGGTTTCATCTGTACTAGGAAAGGGAGCGCAAGGTGGTGTCAACCACACTGAGTTGGCCTACCTGAGGCGGGTGGTACAGTCGGGCTTCGACCGTGACGAGTGGGATATTGTGAACGTCGATCTGGCGTCATTGGTGATTAGGCACTTCCTAGACATAGCCACCGAGTAGTGCAGCACGGATACGAAGATCATGTGCGGTGGCATTGTCACTATGATCGCACGGAGAGTCGGGATCAACCTTGGGATCCTGACTGAGGACAAGATATATGAGGAACCAGAGTTGAACCTCCAGAATCTGCACAACCGAAGAGCAATCACATTGGAGAGGTACAACGTCATTTGGTGCTACAAGGATGAGCACGGTCGGAACTTAGAAGTCGACATCAGCGAGATTGAGGTGCCGGGCTTAGACGAGGAGGGATCTCGATTCAGGATTAATCCGACCATCGGGCACATCGGCCCGAGGCTAGCAGAGATAGATCCACCTCCAGCCGCCGCACCAGGACCGTCTATCTCGAGGCAGCGCAGCCGACGCGCCACACATTCACGCGCGCGTCCAGAGTACCCTCACAATCGCTCTGATTTCCCTTCGATGGAAGGAGTCTCCGACGCTCTCAGGTACGTAGCGGAGGAGACCAGGTACCAGTCGTTCATGGCAGAGCAGAGGTACGACATAGAGGCTGCGAGGTATGCAGAGCAGCAGCGATTCCAGGAGCAATCCATCCAGCATACCTACTACCTCACAGAGTCCGTCCGACGATTTCAGCGGCTCAGTATGATGCACTACCAAGAGCCCTACATTCTGATCCCGCAGGACTACAATACTGGAGCCATCCCATACCGTCCTCATATCCCATACGAGCTGGAGGCATTTCTTCCTTTTTCCTTTTATTTCTTTATCTTTTTATGGACCTCTTTTTATCATTTTCTTGTTTTTAGTTTAGCTATCTTGTACGCTCGTTCATACTTACGTATTTAGTGCTCTTTGTTCTACTCTTTTGCATTGCATGGTCTTATCTCAGGTCTTTCACATTAACAAATGCATTAGAGCGCAAGAGTCACTACATCCGGATGTATCACGATTCGAGAAAGACACACACACACCAGGTGTATTCGTTACCTTTTTTATACTTTCTCAAATTATTATCATGTGGGGTTCCCTTATAGGTCCAGAACACCGAGACTGTGTTTCGTTCAGGTCTGGGGGGGGTACTCTTTACTCTTTCATTTTGTGATACGGATGTACATTTAAAGCGACATGTTTAGACTTAGGATTAGGTTTAGGAATAAGATAGATCTAGTGAAAATTTTATCGAGCTTAGTCATATGTTGCGACTTTGTTGAATCGTGGATAATGGTCTAGGTTTGCTTAGAAGCCTTTTTGATACCGATTTACGGCCAGCAGAACTAGAAGCCATGGACACCATTTTACTTGCCAAGTACGTCAAATCCTTGTATTTGTCTATATCCTGAAAATTTATTTGAAATTTTTTATAACAAATCTAACTCGCACATTTTTTCAGGGTATGAGGAGGCAAGGGAAGAGGAAAATTGCATACTCAAATACAAGGATTTCAGTGACATGGTTGCCGAGGTATGAACATCTGGAACAGATTAAGCAGTTTATGTTCTGTGATCATATGATTCATATATTTTTTAACTATTCAAATGATTGTGCAGACCGAGAAGAAAAGGAAGAGGAAAATGCAAAACAAGGAAGGTAAGAAGAAGAAAGATTTTAAGTTCTGAGGACTCGGAAAAAGAATGAGGACATGTCCGAATATTAGCCGCCTAAATACCAACCATCTATTACTAAATCAAGATAATATTCATGTTATATTGTTCAAATTGATAACATTCAATGTAATTTAACTATTATGATATGACAAATAATATGATCAACCGCGCATCGCGCGGGATGCTACCTAGTAAAAACAACATGGCAAATCGGTTAATATGTATTATTCTGACTTCTTTGGTGCAAATTAGTTTATATAGCTTATGTATGACATTTTACGATCTTATTTTATGATTTATGTACGACCTCTATACGATTGTTATTTACGACTTTTGTACAACTTATGTATGACTTATTTTCTAAACCTTAAACTCACATTTTTAAAGACGACCTTACGACCTCTGTACGAACTATAATTATCATCCACCTATAAGTTATAACCACTATAGACTCCATTTCTACTCTTGTTGCATATCATCCACGCGTCGAAAGCACTCTCAAAATCGACACCAAAATACAAATTACAATGAATCGAGAAAAATCAAAGGTATTTACTAGCCAACTGCCTATAATGTTCAAACAAACAAAATAAACAAATATATAGGGCTATTTTGATATTGATCACGACCGAAATACAACAAAACTCACATAACAAAATTTTGGTGGTCCGAGATAGGGAGGAAAGCGAAATAGGAGAAGAATAAGAGTGAAATAATATTTTTGTTTTCTAATTTTTATATTTAAATTCCAAGGGTACGTCTATTTATGTGGAATATGATGATTTCCCATTTGTTTCTATATGTTTATATTGGCCGTTTCGTTTTGTTATGAGTAATGAAGCTCTTGTTGGTAGATAAAGGGATTTTATTGTTAGATTATGAAAATAAATTATCTAAACATGATAATATCAACCGGATTGAATGATACTCAGCACATATAGACGTGAAGTGGTACCATGTTCAACAACTTATGGCATATTACATTATTCTAAAACGAAAAACAATTGATAATGTGTCAAGTGTTGTTTTGAAACTTGCATTGGATGTATTGAAACTGAAGATATACACGCTATCTAATGTGAATTCAGTTTGAATAATGATAATTATAATCAAATATTTTTGTTGTTGTTGTTATTGACCTTATTGTAGCAATTGTATTGGAGGAGCTCAATCTGAATTGATATCGATCAAATGTGATTTTATTAAAATAATAATTTAAATTAATTTAATAAATTTTTATTTTTTGGAGATAATTAATTACAATACAATTATTGTTCACAAATAGTAAAAAAAATTGTTTTGTCTAACAAGTGTATAGACTTACCGTCTCAAGAATTTTAAAAAAAAAAACTCTTTCTTTCATCTCCTTGATGTCATGTAGAAATTTTCATGAATTCTCCAATGTACAGACGATACGTTGTTGAACCACACACGTTGTACCACACGCTCTACCACACACGTTATACTACATTCGTGGTAGAACGTAGCACAAACGTTGTACCACAAACACACGTTAAACTACACACGTTGAACCACACACATTGTACCACACATAGTATACCACACACGTTGTACCATACACATTGTACCACAGACGTTATACCACACACGTTTACATTAAACCACACACGTTGTACCACACACGTTGAACCACACACGTTGTACCACACACGGTGAACCACACACGTTGTACCATACACGTTATACCACACATTGTACCCACACATTGTACCACACACACGTTGAACCACACACGTTGTACCACATACGGTGAACCACACACGTTGAACCATACACGTTATACCACACATTGTACCCACACATTGTACCACACACACGTTGAACCACACACATTGTACCACACGTTGTAACACACACTTTGTACCACACACGTTCTACCATTTTGTCGTTTCGATGTCAGACTCATGTCCTTTCGAATGTCATCCTTTTGTTTTTTCGAATATGACACACTCCCATCTCATCTCCCATCTATCTCTCTCCTCTCTTATCTTCATCTTCGTCTTTGTCTTCGTCTCCCCCTCCTTTCTTCTCTAAAATATTATTATTATAATTATTATTATTATTATTATCATCATCATCATCATCATTTTTATTATTATTTTTGTTGTTATATTGGGTTGCACACATTTTGTGTACAACGTTCGTGGTAAGTGCTAACACGAACGTTCACGAACGTTGTACAGACACATTGTACAAAATATTCATGGTAAGTGCTAGGCCAGACGTTGTACAAACACGTTGTATAAAACGTTTGTGGTAAGTGCTACCACTAACGTTGTACATACATGTTGTTCATTGTAAATGCTAGCACGAACGTTGTACACAAAGTTTGTGTACAACATTTGTGTTAAATGCTACCATGAACGTTGTATAAAATGGTTGAAATTTTTTTTCAACGTATGTGTACAATGTGCACATCGTGTGCATAAACACTACAAAAAAACTGACGTTTTCCAGCGAATAAATCCATTGGAAAATGCCTAAAATCTGTTGGAAAAGACTCTTTCCAATGACGTCAACGGAGTTTTGCCCGTTGGGAAACGCTCGTTGGAAATCTGGATCCGTTGCAATTCGCAACGGAGTTGCAACGGATAATATCTGTTGCAAATGTAACACATGGCCCAACGGAAAATTCCGTTGAAATTTTGTAACGGACGCTCGTTGAAGGAATTTGTAACGGACGCCCGTTGAAAACTTGCAACGAACGTCCGTTGAGAAATGGCAACGGACGTCCGTTAAAACTTTTTAACGGACGTCCGTTGCCATCTAGGCGGGAAAAATGAGCGGGAATTTAACATTTCCAACGGGCATGCATTGGAAACTTGCGGGAGAGAGCAACGGACGTCCGTTGCAAATTGGCGAGAAAGGCAAACGGACGTTTGTTACCATTTGGCGGGAAATTGCGTCCAGCGGATGCCCGTTCGAAATTGCAACGGGCATCCGTTGGAAACATGGTTAAAAAAATAAAACAAATATAAAAAAATTAAAAAATAATAATATTTTTTAAAATAAAAAGTTTTTAATTAAAATATTAACATTGTTTACAAAAAAAAACATTAAAACTAAAACTAATCCTATTACATTTCATGTAGATCGGTTGGATCGATATCATCTCTCCGATCACCACCACCTCTAGACGGTGTTGCATCCGGAACGGGACCCAGTTCTTGTTGCACCGTTGATCCCCTCCCCTCGCCAGACATCAACTCGATGACGCTCTCCAATTGCTGAACTTTGGCTCGAGTTTCTCGAAGTAGTGATTCGAGCTCCTCGATCCGGCGTTGTTGCGTGAAACTCTCTTGGACTGCGGGAGGTACCATCGTGGTGTCCTCAACGATATCCTTTTGAAATGTTCGAGAACGCATAGACGCCCCTTATACGGTCTCACCGACTACAAGAAAAACAAAATTAGAGTTAGATTTTTACAAATTATTTTATTAATAATCGAAAGATAAAAGAATAAGCTTTTACAATCGAAAGATAAAAGAATAAGCTTTTACCTCTAACTAAATTTTGTCCTTTTATAAAGGACTGAGCTCGTCGGGGGTTAAACCGCAAGCTTGTAATTGTTGTGTGATTTTCTCCGTCACAACTCTCACAATTCTCTCTGCTCGAGACTCGACGAGTTCGGGTTCGTCGACCTCTTCCCCGACGACCGGCTTCTTCTTGGTGTGGGTTTCCAATACCAGCTCAAGAAGAGTCGGTTCTCATCCTATTCGTTGCATCTCTAATATAAAATAAACTTAAAAATATTTAAATAAACAAAACATTTAAATAATTTTTTTTATTAATTCGTGTTTTCTCTTCGGGAATAATTTTGATCCCGAAGTATGGCGATACAGACCATCTCCGGGAACCTTCTCGTCGTACCGATATTTTTTGGCCTTGTCGCTCTTGGCCTTGAATTCTACGGACTCCCAATTCTGAATCATTTGATTGAAGACCGCGTTCGTTGCCCATGTCGGTTTGCGATGTTTGGCGTAGTTGTGTTTCGTGTTGTTCATCATCAGGTGCATCCGAGCCCGCATGTCGTGCATCCATGCTGTGTAGATGTTGAATGTATCTTTTCATCGCCATCTGTATGAGCGCTGCAAAATAATTTATAAATTGTTAATTTTATAACATATATATATATATATATATCTAATAATTTCAAATGAAATATAATCTAAAACTTACGATAAAAGTGCACCATCATCGCTGGCGCACGACTTATGGCGTAACTTACTAGGAATAATATAATAGATCCTGTAAGGACCTTTGGATGATGTTGTTGTTTATGTGAGTTAGATAATATTTATAACTTATAATAGTACAAATGAAAATAAATAACCTTTTTTACCATAACGTCCCAGCAGAACATTTGGGATCGATAATTGGAAGGGTTGGATGCCCATAGAAATCATCGATCAAGGAATCGATATCTATATTGTCCTCTTCATCAAATATCGGCAGTGCCGATATTGGTGAAAGAGGACGATATGGTGGTGGTGGAGGCGGGGGAGGAGCTCCCGCGGAACCAGCCAACATCCCCCCAATTCCTATAAACCAACTAGCTCTCATTTGTTTCTACGGTTTGTAAAAGTGTTTGTGTGTGAAATGTAAAATTTGAGAGGATTTAGAGATTGTGATTTGTAATACGGGCATTTTTAAACCCATTGAAATCGTAGTTATGGTATCCAAATAGGTTTGTTAAGTGTTCCAAATGATAAATATGACCATAAAGATGTTCAATCAACATTCAATGTCTAAAAATATTGAATCACATTTCATAAAAACGGGTTGGACCCTAGTTGTACCTTTGAATTTTGGGTGTAACCTTAGTTATTAGTTAACCTAATGTGTTATTCCACATTTGTATCAAATTAGAATTAAAAATTTGATTGTTATAATTCTTAATCATCAACCCTAAGTTAAGACAAACAATGCATAGAATGAAATTTATGTCCAAATTACATGTTTTATTATACAATATAATATTTGTTGATATAAACAATTACAATGTGTCATCTTTTTGTAAACTAGACGTATATTATGATGAAACAAGTCTTGATAAAAGCAAATTAACAAGTTCAACCCAAAATTTTGAGGTTCAACTAGGGGACACCCAATTTTATAAATATTCGATTTACTGTATTAAAATAATCGAATATTGAGATAAAAAATGCTGATAACTTTTGAGATCTATATTGTACATGTTTGTCACTTTTTTTGTACACAACGTGTGTATTATTATTATTATTATTATTATTATTATTATTATTATTATTATTATTATTATTATTATTATTATTATTATTATTATTATTATTATTATTATTATTATTATTATTATTATTATTATTATTATTATTATTATTATTATTATTATTATTATTATTATTATTATTATTATTATTATTATTATTTGTTGTTGTTGTTGTTATTATTATTATTATTATTGTTGGTGTTGTTGTTGTTGTTGTTAACATATATTATTATTGTTGGTTGTACGCACGTTGTACTCAAATGCATTGCTATTTCTAAGGGATGGCCTCTTCGAGAATTGGACATCAACAATGCGTTTCTTCAAGGACATTTATGTGACGAAGTATACATGTCTTAACCCACGCGATTCATCGACTCTGATCAGTCCTCCTTCGTATGCAAACTCAAAAAAGCAATTTATGGCCTCAGTCGAGCTCCACGTGCATGGTATTTTGAGATGTGGTGCTTCCTTATCACTCAAACCTTTGGAAATAATGTAGCCTACGAGCCTCTCTTCGTTCTCAAACGAGGTGACTTCAGCATATTTATCCTAATCTATGTTGATGACCTCATTGACACTGGCAACAACTTAGCTCAGGTCAACTCCTTCATCCACACACTTGCTCCTCATTTTTCATTAAAAAAATTTTGGTGATCTTCATTTTTTTCTTGTCATGGAAGCACGATGTACCACCTCGGGTCTCCTCCTCACCCAAAGAAAATATGTAGTTGATCTTATTCAATGCTTCAACATACTTGAGACCAAACCAGTTCATACACTGATGTCTTATACGACACGGCGGGTGAACCTCTCGTCCACACTACTGAATACCGGACTGTTGTAGGCAACCTCAAATATCAATTGCTTACTCAACCAGACATCAACGTTGTTGTCAATCCCTTTTCCTAATACATGCACGCTTCCACGTCTTTTCATTGGAAGGCCGCAAAACGCGTATTGTGTTACCTAGCCGGAAATCGAGGCCAAGGTGTGCTCTTCTCGGGTGTGAACCCTTTCTCATTACACGCTTTCAGTGATGTTGAATGGGGTGATGACCGTGACGAATTTACCTTTACGGGGCCTATATCGTGTATCTTGGACGTCATCTCATCTCTCGGTCCTCCAAGAAACAAAAAGTTCTTGATGCGTATTCTTCAATTGAAGCTGAATACCCGCTCCATTGCTACCACATCCGCTGAACTTCGTTGGACTGTGCACCTCGTTACAGAACTCAGAGTTACCTTACCAGATGCACTGATTTTGTAATGTGATAACATTGGAGCCACCTACCTTATTGCAAATCTAGTGTTTCACTCCTAAATGAAGCATAATGCCTTAGATTATCACTTTGTCTGTGGACAGGTATAGTCGGGTACTCTTTGAGTCTCACATGTGTTGTCGGCTACTCACCAAGCATTTAACACGTTCTCTGTTTCAAAATTGCGTAAAGATTGGACTCATCTCCGATGATCAATCTTGATGGGCATATTAAGTTTTTTCAAATATTAAGTTGTTGCATAGTATTAGGGTTGATTGTTATAGTACGTTATATATAAATACATCTTGTACACAATTCATATCAATAAAATTACATAATATTCTTTTATATGCATAAATTTTACAATATCATTAATAAAATTAAAATAATACATTTTAAGATATTCTGATCAAGGAATGAAAAGATCTTGTATATCTACCATTAAAAAAAATCGGCAAACTTTAGTAGTACTTTTACAATTATATTTCCAATTTCAGGTTTTTTCCAACATAAATTTAATAAAAACATGTGTTTAAAATTCCGCCAAAACTTTCATATGTTAAGTTAATTGTTAATAGTTTGTTAAATCATAATAAAATTTTTACAAGTTTGATTTTAAAAACTAAAAAATAATGAATTTCAACCCAAAAGTCATAAATTAAACAATTAAAAACAATCCATAGCAAAAACTACATAAAATCCTAACATTATCTCAAACAATATGCGATAATATTAAGTTTTATGTAATTTTAATTTTGAATTGTTTTAAATTATGTAGTTTATGATTATCGAGTTTCAAACTATTATTTTCGAGTTTTTAAAATTGAGTTGTTAAAATTTTGATAAATTGTTAATAAGATTGTGAGACCCGTTAAAACGGGGCAAATCGGTAGCACCGACTTATATCTGCATATGTATATATATATATATATATATATATTATCATTCAAAACACTAGGTTTAGCAAAGAAAAAAAAGAGAGCAATCGTACGTTGGTCGAGAGAAGAAAAGAAGAAGAAAAAAGGGAAGAAGAGAGAAGAAGGAAAAAAAGGGAGGAAGAAGAAATTGGAGAAGGATCTTCAAATTTTCATCGCGTTCTTCGTGGGTGGATTCTAATCAAGATTGTGGTAAATCTCTAAGTAATTCGTTGTGATTATTCTCTTAATTTGAAGATTTATATTATGGAAATTGATTAATTGAATAAAGCTCTAATAGGGGAAAATTGATTGGTGTTTTTGTTAGCGATAATATCAAGAATCGTCAAGTCGTCGGAGAAGCTAAGGTAATGATTTTCTCCATCCTAATTTAGGATTTATGGTTAATTCATGGAAGAGATTATAGTTTTAAAACAAGACATGATCACAATAGGATTTATAAGATCATAATGGGAAAAATGAGACGTTACAAGTAAATTGGATTAAACCCTAAATTTACCGTATGAGAAATGATGACAACTATATGAGTTGTATAAGTGACTAGAAATGATCTAGAGAATTGGCGTGCGACCAAGTAGTGGGATCAGAGAACGTCGATATTTTGATTCGGTGTTAAATCGGAGTGAATATCTTGTTAGTGTGCTCGATCGAGTGATTTCACACTCGAACCTTTGCAAGAAGGCGTGTGCGAGCGTGTCAGTGAGAGTTTTCACGTGAGGAATATCGGATCGATGATGTTAGTATTGTGTCACTTGGATCTGGACCGACGTCGTACCGTGCTGGGGTTGTGGTAACCTTTCGAGCGACGGAGCGTCGAGCTAGTCAGATCAATGGATCTACCGGCGTCTTACCGTGTTGAGGTTGTTGTAACCTTTCGAGCAACAGAGCGTCGAGTTAGTCAGATCAGTGGATCTACCAGCGTCGTACCGTGTTGGGGTTGTGGTAACCTTTTGAGCGACAGAGCGTTATATTGTACTGATGGTTGGGGTAAGTTGTAACCTTGCGAGATCTTCAGTGTGCTGGGGTCATTTGGAATTTGTGAGCGTATGCCCGAGCTAGAGTCGTGTGGACTCTGTGTGTCATGATCCAGTGTGGTACTAGTCTTAGACTTTGGATACTCAGTGGGGTTGGGTAAAATTGTATGTATGTCTTTAGTTTAGATTTTGGATATGTCGTTATTATGTTATTCACTTTCGAGTGAGAGAATATTTGACACAGAGTACGTACACGTATTGATCTCACTGGGTGTGTATTTCGTACTCACCCTATCTGTGGGATGTCGTGGATGGACATGATATTGCAAGGAAAAGAGCAATGATGTTTAAGCAACAACATGAATGCTCACAGCAGACTGATGAAAGAATCTCGCACGAGGTCTCGATGAGTTTTATTTTGTATTTATTATATTCATTTATCGTGACTATGATCTTTATCTATTTGTTTTGCTATTTGATCCAGACCACTTTTATTTTGAAATAAATCATTTATTTTATTTTATAAATGCGTTTGAGCAATAATACGTATAACCATCTGTTGTTGGTGATGGAGGACACTCCAAGTTCCGAGTTAATTTCAGGATGAGGGTGTTACACAGATGCGGTTGTTTAATAAGAGAATCCAACGAGGGATCAAAATCAAAGGATAATCAACTTAATGCTGAATTGGAAGACGAAAATGAAAAGAGATAATCGGAATAAAACAATAGTCAGTTTACTCTTTATTCATAACCGCGGTAACCAAACCTTATTCATAACGGCGATAACCGAAGGGTTAAGGATTTCAGAGCAAGTATAAAACAGATGAAATGGAAACATATAAGCAAATCCAAGAACCTCACCGGAAAATTTACCTTAAGGTTCAAATTCAATCGGATAACTAAACTTCAGATCATATCCATTTAAATTATTTTCTTTAATTTGTGGAAACCCTCTCGTTATTTAATTCTCATTTTTAGTTTCATATCTACGACAAATTTGGTTAGAATTAAAAAACAATAATTACTAAACCAACAATATTAGAAACTGGTACTCACTAAACCCATCGTTTGCGAGGACCGGAGGAATCTCTAAATGTGATTTGAACTTGTCTTTTAGGCTTCTTTGAAGCTTCAGTAGACGACGACCTTCTGATCCTTGAAGAAGAAGGAACCGAGAGAAGCTTATGTTTGGTCGGTACGTCCTGAAGAGGACTGGCTGATGGCCTCTTCACCGAGTTCACAAGGGAAGCCGAGGATTGAGCTGGCGCCGAGTTATGAGTTTGTTCGGGAGTTGGGAGTACCTCCTTAAAAGGAACTACAGGGACCTTCAAGGCTGTTGGACGAGGTGTGCTCACAGGAGTTTCCGAATCGGAGGATGAAGGACTCGTAGAAATATCCATATCGTAAAGGAGATTGTCCCTTATCATCGGAAAACCTCGGGCATTAAGGATACCAGCTGAAGAAGAAAATCTCTGGAGCCTAGTAAGCTGGGTTACCTGTGCATCTCACAGCAGACGCTTATTAAGAACAGAACGAATTAAAGCCAACGCTTTGAATAACATTTGGAAACAAAGTTATTTGAGATTGAAACTTTCAATGTACATGAATGTCCGATGAAGTTTCATAGAAGATGGATTCGAAGGAACAAAAACATGTTTAGTCATATCAATTTGACCATTCAAAATCCTCACCTTCTGTTCTAACACAAATAAATCTTTCTTAAGTCGTGTTATTGTTGTATTCTTCCTGCGTATTATGTCTTCGAGCTCTGATATTCTCTGCTAAAAGATAAGAAAAAATAAGGGTTTGGATTATACAGAAGTTATGGCATCTGATGACTTCGGGTATGTACCTTAGAACTGGTCTTGTTAGTTGACTGAACAATCGAAGTCAGCTCCTTTATTGTTGTATCCTTGTCTTGACACTCCTTTCTGAGATAAAGCAAGTCTTGGTCGAGCAATAGATTATTGAACTGCATCGAAGAGAAGCCAACAAATCTAATTCAACAAAGTGGTCTCCTTTATGATGAAACCAAAGAGACGCACCAAAATATTGTCACAATTTCCGTATTCTATTCTGTCATACATGGATTTCTGCAACAGTTGTGACACTTGAACACCAATCCGACATGTCAGACATGCGCCTTTCCTCTGGCTCTGCACCAGTCATGAGATTTGTTGTTTCATGATGCATCTCATGACCTGATGAAGCCTTTGTGGTAGGTTTATCCTAACATGAGAAGCCAGTTACAAAATGAAACAGGGCCATACAAAAACCCGTAACTAAATCAACAATACAAGGGTACACGGCATATCAAACGTGAAACAGAGCCAGAGATGTCAATTTTGGGTTGGTGTAATGGGTGACCCAACCCAACCCATTTAAAATAGAGATGGATTTTTAAAAAATTGGTATAAATTTATATAGGTTTACCCATTTAAGCCGTTAGGCTTATATATCATTCGCTCTAAATTTATTGTCTTTCCGAATACCCGATTTTGATCTATATATTCCCGATTTTACCCACTTTTAACACGATTTCACATAATTTCACCGAATTTCAAATCGATTTCATTCAATTTTAACATGGTTTCACCCAATTTTAACTCAATTTCACTCAATTTCCCTGAATTTCAATCCGATTTCACCTAATTACCCGATTTCGCCTAATTTTAACCCGATTTCACCCAATTTTAACTCTATTTCACTCAATTTTAACCTGATTTCACCCAATTTCAACTCTATTTCACTCAATTTTAACCCGATTTCACCTATTATAACTCAATTTCACCGAATCTCAACCCAATTAAACTCGATTTCACCCAATTTTAATACGATTTCACCTAATTTTAAATGAATTTCACCGAATCTCAACCCAATTTCATTCAATTTTAACTCGAATTCACCTAATTTCAACCTGATTTCACCTAATTTCTAGCTCGATTTCACCAACTTTTAACCCAATTTCACCCAATTTTAACTCGATTTCATCCAAATTTACTGGATTTCAACTCGATTTCACGCAATTTTAACCCGATTTGGCTCGATTTCATCCCATTTCATCGAATTTCAACCCGATTCATCAAGTTTTGACTCAATTTCACCCGATTTTAACCTGATTTTTACTCGATTTTTCATCTCATTTTATTGAATTTTAACCCAATTCCATCCAATTTTGACTCAATTTCATCCAATTTTAACTCGATTTAACTCAATTTTAGAATTCGATGACATTAAGTGAAATCGAGCTAAAATTCGGTGACATTGAGTGAAATCGAGTTAAAATTTGGTGAAAATGAGTTAAATTAGGTGAAGTCGTGTCAAAATTAGATGAAATTGGGTTGAAATTCAGTGAAATCAGGTTAAAATTTGGTGAAATCAAGTTAAAATTGGATGAAATTAAGTTAAAATTCAATGAAATTAGACAAAATCGAATTAAAAATAGGTGAAATCAGTTTCATAAATTATTGTTTTGAATATTAAAACATTAATTATAATATATATTGTATATAAATATATATATATATATCATAAAAATATATAAAAAATGTTATATGAATAAATCCGTCAAAAATCGTTTAACCTTTTTAACCCGACCTATATAACTAAATGGGTCACATTGATCCCAACCCAATTATTATATAAAACCTAAACCTAATCCTCTGCCTGGGAAGACCAAAGAACACTTACTAGTAAACAGGTTTGCAAGTGACGATGTTGATTGCACAAACAACAGCCACAATCAACGAAATCAATCTTTTGACATCCAAAAGATTCTTTCAGATTTTGATGCAGGTTATCATTCTCCGAGAAATTTGGTCCTGTTCCTGACTGATCCTTAATTAAATTTAGCTGTTCGCACAGATCATCAAGTTTCTGTTGCATGTTTGAAAGCAACTGATCCTGCAAAATGTCCTCATTAAAGATGAATCAGAACATTAGTTTCCTGTAACAAACAACCCTTTCCTGGGACATTATAAATATCTTTCCGGCAAGCAGACACTCAAGATTTTCGCTTGAAATCAGTAGAAAAGGTTAAAGGGATCCATGACTTTCGTAAGCGACCTTCCGAATGCCAAAACAACCTCCATAACTATGAGATCTTACAATGCCAAAACGACAAGGAAAATAAGAAAGAAATTAAAGTCGGATTCAGTTAAACGGTACGACTAATCATCTTAGAGATCGAACGAATTAAAAATTCAACTTAAATATTTGAAACCTAGCTTCACAAAATCCACAAAAGTAACGTAAAATTAAACCAAATGTGAATAAACTCATGAACCAAATCAATTGCTAAATGCAACTGGACGGAAAACATGCTACCTAATTAATAAAACAGAAAACAAAACTCCATCAAAATCAAATCGAAATTCCAAAATCGCTAGTACAAAATGACAAAGACAAGATCCGAAAACAAGATTCAAGTAAGAACCCAAGTCCGTAGAACAATACAAACCCTAAGATCCACCGATTTCTCGAGCTTCCGAATCACCCGGTTCTTCTTCGACTCGGAGGCAGCGACGCCGATAACCGCTACAATCAGAAACCTCTGAACCGGCGTGAACAGCTCCGACGCCACCACCTGCTCTGGGCTCAATCCGACGCCGATGGACGTCGCCGAGACGGCCTCCTCGGCCTTGACGAACACTCCCTGGAGAGATACATACGCCAATTTCCGCCGCCGGGTTGATTCAACCGGCTGGTGAAGACCAGTGAAGTGACTTGACACACGGCAAACCAACGGCGGTGGAACCGGAGAAAACTGCGCAAGATGGACTAAAGAAGGAAGAGGGAACAGGTCGTCCCCGGACTCGGAATCGAGTGCTTCCATTGGAGAGCCGAATGAAGAAGAAACGGAATTGCAGGGGAAGAGTTCTTTGTCTGTGAATGACAATGTGTGTGTCTGTGATCTAATTTTAGGAGTGTGTTTTTTATTTTCAAATTTTAGTTTTTTGGAGTTTTGTTTTTGGATTTTTACTTATTTCAAATATTTTTGCCTGTTCCGGGAGGGATGGCGTAGGAAGATGAACGTTGGATTTGAGCAACGTCCCATGTATCCTTGAAGGAGTTTCGGCATAATATCATAGATATCATACGGGTTAAAGTATTCCACATATATATATCTTTGTAAGTTTAATAGAAAACAAAATTGAAGAAAAGATATATGTGATTTTTTATATTTTGTTAGTGAAAACACATACGGTTTTGACATTTTTGTCATGTAAAACGAAACCTATTTTAAACTTGAGAGGAAAGAAACGAAGTTGAGAGCGATTTCCTTCTATTTTCGAGCGATTTTCTTCTATTTTCGAGCAATTTTCAGTGATTTCCAGCGATTTCCAACGATTTTTAGCCATTTTCAGTGATTCGTCGTAAATGGTGTTCCCATCCGGTAGTCTATAGTGGAGCATGCACTAATTATCGGATTGAACTGCGGACCCTATCCCAGATAATGGGAGTCCAAAAGGGTGATACATTCAGACTGAAGACGTTCGACTGTGGAAAGGTGACCGCCGCACAAGTGAGTGAAAATCTTGTGAAGGCGAAAAATTCCACCGACCGGACGAGGTTGGCAACTTTGATGTTGTTGGAGCAAGTTCTGGATCACAAGCCTTCATCAGACAACTTTATTAGCCATGATCTCATTGACATGGTTGATGCTTGGAATTTTGTGTAGGTTTTCCATGGGGGCGTTACACATTTGAGAAGCTTGTGTATACTTGTCACAAGCACGTTAGCGGGGAATCATCGAAACCAAAATAACATTGTGGCGGTTTCATGATGCCGCTAATGGTAAGTTGTATATATTATTCGAATAACACAAATGTTTTCATACTTTTTGCATTCTTATCATTTTGTTTTAATATTTCAGTTACTTCCATTCGAAACTATCCTTAGTTTGAACGGAAAAGAATGGTATGTTGATGTTATGGATGTCAATCCATCATGTCCAACGATGTGCAAGAAAAAGGTTAAATTCAATTTTAACCCGAAGTATGTAGACGTGATGAGGAAGATCAAAGATTATAAGGTAACAATTATACAAGTTTCACAAGTATCACAAGGTTCACAAAGGATCATAATGGTTATTTTTTGTTTTTTGCAGGATATTCAAATTATGCTTCGTGCTAAACACGAAGATAAAGGTTTACTTTTTGATTTGGAGGATTACGAGGGATGCAACGATCCCGATGTTAAGATATGGATGACACATCCACATAGAAATCCAAAGGGTATTTGTGGGGAGGACATCCGTAAGCAAGACCTGATGATGCGAAAAGCAGCTCTTGGTAATAAAGAGGAGGGGAAAAGAAATGGACTAAGAGGAAGAAGAGTGTGGGTGAAAAAGCAATAGAGGTTGTAGATGTTCCACCCATATCTGAAGCTGACGAAAAAAAGGATGTGTAGGTATTGTTGAAGCTGATCAAGAAAGAGAAGGTGATGCTGAAGTTGAAGGAGAAGGTGATGATGAAGCTGAAGGAGAAAAAGTTGCAGCCCCTCTGACACTGGAGTAGAAATTAATAAAGGAAATAAAGAAGTTGGAGAAAATAGTCATCAACGTCATAAGAGACCTTCTACGGGATGTCGGGTTCATTTGCCTAATCCAAAATCAAAGGCGGAAAATCCCAAAGGTGCTGACAAAGCAAACTCAAAGTCTACCGAGAAAGATGCGAACACTAGACACCAATCTTCCGGCACAGTGAGAGACGATGATTTTGAATTCCTTCGACGTCAGAAGAGCCAAGCAAAGTGCCAGTGGAATCAAAGGCTGAAAATGACTCTAGAGATGACAGAGAAGAGGATTTGGCAAACATTTCAAGATTAATTGGAAATATTACATCTGCCGCCAACATTCCTGGTAATTGAATCCATTTTCGATTAATCAATTTAAACATTTTTTGTTTCCTTTTATTTTCTCGGATCTCTTGTCATGGATTCGATCAAAAGCATCTCAATCTCATTCAATGGAAACAATTATTCCATTTGGACGAAGATTGCTAATGTCAATCTTGGCATGCAAGGTCTTTGGGGTTTTGTGACAGGATCGATGTGAAACCGGTAGATTCAAGTGTCGGATCAGAAAACTGAGAACAAAATAAGCTCATTGCCTTCGTACATATGGGGACATAGAGTCTCCTAAGGGGCTTTGGGATGAGCTGAAACAAGTTTTTGGCAATGAATCCAATCTTAACCGTGTGTATGAAGTAAAGAAAGACCTTAATAATCTAAGGCAAGAGGGAAAGCCTTTTAACCAGGCTTTGGGTGATTTTAAAGAATTATGGTCTGAACTCGATTCGCTAAGGCCTGATACTGTGGATCCTGTTGCAATTGCTCTAAGAGCAAACCAGGATCAGGTCTTTTGTCTTTTATTCTCCCTCGACGACAAATACAATTACCTTATTCATCACATACTTCGCTAAAACGAGTTTCCCTCGTTTAGCGAAGTTTGTACGATAATTAAAAGGGAAGGAGGGGGAAACCGTCTCTTTAAAAGAATGACTAAGGATGCTATGTCTCTCAAAGAACTTTTGGGCAATTCGCTTCTATCAAGCCTTTCAAAAAGCAGTTCTCTTGTGAGCATGGCAAAAAGAAAGGTCATACAAAGGATCGTTGTTGGATCCTTCACCCTCATTTGAAGAAAAAAAGCTATGACGGCCAAGGTAAGGCTAATATGGCCTCTGAGTCTGAGTTTGTCACTAAGGCAGACCTCGAGGAGTTTTTCCAAATTATGAAGACAAGAAATCTAACAAACAAAACGGATAAAGAGGGAGGTAATGTTACCTTTGCTTTCTCTGTTTTTCAAAACCAAATTATAACAGATTCTGGAGATACAAATCATATGATAAAAAATCATGACTTGCTTAAAGATATAAAACCTCATAGTGGCCTTGTTTCTATTGTGAATGGGGAGAGTGTTCCAATTAAAGGAACATTGAAGCTTAAGTTTCTCGGTCATGATACAAGGGTTCTCTTCGATCCAAAGTTTTCTAATAATCTTATCTTTTTCCAAAAGCTTGCAAAAGACTTGAATTGCTATGGTTGTTTCGATTCTAACTCATTCTGGATGCAGGATAGTAAAAGAAAACAAGTAATCGGTAAAGGAATGCTCTTCAATGGTCTTTCTGTTCTCGAGTCTATGTATTGTGATCCTGAGTCCATGTTTCTATCAAATTATAATATTGATAAAGTTTCTATATGGCATGCGAGACTTGGACACCCTCATAGCAAAGTTTTAAGTATCATTTTTCCTTATCTTAAAGATAAACATGAAGCATGTGAAGCTTGCATCTTAAGAAAATACGTAAAACAAATTTTTCCAAACTATATTTCGGTTTATAAAAACTGTTTTGAACTAATCCATTTTGATGTTTGGACAACTCCATGTGTTTCTCGTGATAAAAAAAAATATTTTGTAACCTTCATTGATGAAAAATCAAAGTTTACATGGCTTTATACTCTCTCGTCTAAGAGTTGTGTTTATGATGTATTTATAAAGTTTCATAAGCATGTTTTAACTCAATATGATGGTAACATAAAATCTTTAAGGACTGACAATGGTGGAGAGTATATTAGTCTTTAGTTTCACAGGTACCTTGAAGAACAAGGCATTATATACCAAACCTCATGTCCCTATACTCCTCAACAAAACGGAGTGTTCAACAGAAAGAACAAACATCCAATGGAAGTCTCAAGAACTATCATGTTCGATCGAGTGTTCCTAAAAGATTTTGGTTCGATGCGGTCATGACCGCATGTCACATCATTAATAGAACTCCAACAAAGGTTCTAAAGGACAAATCACCTTATGAGGTATTAAACTCTACAAAACCTATCCTCGAGTACTTTAGAACTTTCGGTTGTGTGTGTTTTGTTCTTGTTCCTGACTCACAGCGAAACAAGTTGGAACCAAGGAGCACTAAATCCATGTTCATCGGATACTCAGTAAATAAAAAAGGCTACAAGTGTTTCGATCAAAAAATACAGCATGTAATGGTGTCTCAAGATGTTATGTTCCTCGAAGACAAGAGCTTTCATGATAAAATCTCCTGAGAAGAGATTAAAGGAATCGCAGAACCAAATGATATAGGTTTGTCCCTAAAAAACCTAGTCAATACTGTTTCAGCAACTCACAATGAAACAGGTCCCCTACCAAGTGTACCTGTGCATCATGAAGACCAAAATGACCAAGAAATCTCAGAAACTGAAAAACAAGAAAGCCATAATGAGATCATACCTTCTGACTAAAATCATGAGGAGGAAACTAAGGCCTCAAATCATGAGAATGAAAATAAAAGCCATGATCATAACCAAAATGAGGATCAGGACATCGATGAAATTGAAGAAAGGATTCTAGTGCCTCAGAGAATCACTAGAATAAGGCGACCAATCTCGGAATGGATTCACAATCCTATTCAATGTCGTGGCAACCAAACATCCTATTTCAATGGCGTGGCAACCAAACATCCTATTCAAAAATTTTTCTCTTTGGAATTTATCTCTACTGATCATAAAGCTTTTCTAAGTAAAATTGACGGGGATATCGAGCCAGAAACAAATAGAGAAGCTGAAGGGAAGCCAGAATGGGAGGAAGCCATGGCTGAGGAGCTAACGGTCTTATAAAAGAATAAAACATTGGACATTGTCCATTTTCTTAACAAAAGAAGCCCATTGGAAGATAATGGGTATACAAAATGAAATGTAAAAGTAATGTTGATGTAGAACTTTACAAGGCTCGCCTTGTAGCGCAAGGGTATAATCAGAAGTATGAGGAAGATTATACTGAGACTTTTGCTCTTGTTGCTAAACTTCATTATGTTCGCATTATCTTCTCTATTGCTATTAACCTTAATTGGAGTTTGTGGCAGATGGATGTTAAAACCGCTTTCCTTTAATGAGAAATAAAGGAAGATATCTATATGAAACCTCCCCGGGCCTCCAAACAAAAAAAAAGGAATTGTATGCAAACTAAAGGGAGCTCTCTATGGACTTAAACAGTCCCCACGAGCTTGGTACACTAGGCTCTATGATGTTGTTCGAAAGTATGGTTTTAAGAGGAGTGAGGCTGATCATTCCATGTTCATCATTCGAAACAATTTTGGTATCATCGTTCTCTTAGTTTATATTGATGATATCATCATAAGAGGTGATGATAATAAAGGAACAGAAAGTGTAAACGTTTTCTAAAAGACACATTTGATATAAATGATCTAGGTGAACTTGAGTACTTTCTTGGAACTGAAGTAACTAGATCTAGTGATAATTTATTTTTTTTCTCAAAGAAAATATGCTTTAGACCTCTTGAATGAAACAGGTAAACTCGAATCTAAGCCGACCAAGACCTCCATCGAAGAAAAATACAAAGACTTGCATGAGAGGGAACCATTTCATGATATAGAACAATACAGGCGCCTTGTCGGTAAGCTAATATACCTCATGATAACAAGAACTGACTTGTGTTATGCTATGAATCAGGTCAGCCAGCATATGCATGCTCCAAAGGAACATCAATGGAAAATGGTGGACTGAATCCTCCGATACATCAAAAACGCTCTAGGAAAAGGTATACTAATGAGAAAAACAACGACACTAGTATAATTGGGTATTATGATGCAGATCGGGCCGATGACTGCAAAGACCGGAATTTAACAACAGGGTTTTGTACATTTGTTGGGGGAACCTTATCACTTGGAGGAGCAAAAAGCAATCGATGGCCTCTCGTTCCACCGCTGAGGTCGAGTACTAAGCTATGGAAAATACAACATGTGAGATCATTTGGATCCGGGCTCTCCTCAAAGATCTTGGCCTCGAACCTTCGCAGGCCACAGTGCTTCATTGTGAAAATCAGGCGGCAATTCACATTGCATCCAACTCGGTATTCCATGAACAAAAAAAACATATTGAAGTTGACTATCATTTTGTTCGAGAGAAGCTCGAAGATGGCATCATTGAATTCATATACACAAGAAGAGCAAATCAATTGGTCGATGTCTTCACAAAATCCACAAGTGAAAAAGTCTGCAAATATCTCCATTATTGGATCGGCCTCGTTGATATCTTCAATCCCAAGGCGTCGCATTCAAGCTTAGTCGATCGTCCCTCGAGCTCATAAATTGTTGTACACTTTTTCTTTTGTCGGGTTTTTGTCCCAATTGGGTTTTCCCCGAAAAGGTTTTAATGAGGCTTCACTTATGATGCTTTTTAACGTCTAAGCTTGAGGGGGAATGTTAAGAAGAAAAGCCATGTCTCGCTCTTCATGACCGGTGTCCCGCTCCCCTCTCTGCGTCCCGGCTCACGTCATGGTCTCCGCGCTCAGGTCGCATCCTGCTGCGTCCCGCGTCTTGTTCCCTTCTCCGTGATCCGGGTCATATCCCGCTCTTTGCGCTCAGGTTGCGTCCCGCGACCTGCGACCTGGTCAAGCCAATTTATGACCTCTGCGGTCTCCTATTCCTTGTTGACCGCTCCAGCTCATGTATGTTACATCTAAACTTGTGAACTGCATTTATACTTGTATTTCCCTTGTTTTTCACGCTTTCTACTTGTATAAATATGTACCTTTAGTTCTAAAGAAATGCATAAGAGAATAGTTATTCTTATTCTCTCTAATTCTTTCGATCTTTCGCTCACTCTTAATCTTTCTATCTTGCTTTTGCTGATTCATCTTCGTTTTACAAAATTTACATTAATGATTGAAATGATTGAATAGGAATCTAGACTTCGAGAGAAGGTATTGAAGATTATTGAATTCCTCGATAGAAGTAAAATGATATTATCTAAAATCCTTAATGTATTAATATACATGACAATAACTCCCGAACCTTGAAGCATTGTCTCATTTTATATAATTGTAACTATAGTTTATTTTACTTGTATATATATGAGATGGTAGATAAAATATATTTTTATTGTTCATGACCATAGTTTTCGTGAAGTTGATAGTGTAAATTCATCTTAGTCTTATGTTCGAATCTAGTACTATATGATCAGTATCCTTGCGATTATGTTTAATCTAAGTATTAAAAACTTGAGATGAATTAGTAGCTTGAAGCTTCACACAAACATATGAAGCAGTCTATACATAGAGACATTCACGCATGTAACAAAACTAGATACTATACATATCTTATTGTTTGTTTGTACAAAGTTAAAGTGGGACATGTGGCAGCTAGACCTCAACAACATGTTCCTCCAAGGCGGCCTGATCAAGATATGAACATGGAACTGCACCCATGATATACAGGGAAAACAAAGTGATTTATAGGTTGAAACAATCTTCCTATGCTTAGTATCAAAATCTTCACAATACTCTCTTAATACGTGGATAGGTCAAGTCTTGGTGTGATAGCATTTGTACCCATTTTGAGTAGATAAGTAGCTCATGAAGATGCACTTGAAGCTCTTGGGATTGAGCTTGCTTTATAGTGTCGCATCTACGAAGACATAAGAAACACCAAACTCAGTAATCATGATCGGGTTTATATGGTACCTCATATGGAGTTGTGTCATTTAGACATTTTTTCGGAAGGCTATTGATGACATGACATGTCGTCATGATGTTATCTCCCCAAAATTCGACTGAAACGGGACTATAGAGCATGATTGTGATAGTGAATTTCATGAGGTGTTTGTTCTTGCATTTAACTATTCCATTTTCTTGTGGAGTATACAGACACAAGTTTTGATGTATGATGCCTTAATCTTCCATATCATTCTCTGTTGTTTGATCGACGAAACTTGATGTTGGCCTTGAACTTAGTTGTTACATAGTTATAAAACTTACTAAAAACATCAAAGACATCACATTTAGATGTTAACAAAAAAAATCTTGGTATATTTTGATTTTTCATCAATGAATGTTATAAAATATTTTTTAGAAGTTTGAGTGAACCTAGGTGATGTGCAGACATCCAAAAGTATTAGATCAAAACAAATTTTATGCTTTGCATTTGATTCATGAAAATCAATTCTGTAATGTTTTCCTATTATGCATGCTTCAAAATTTTTCATGATATTATTTAACATGTGGTAACAATAACTCTAGAGCCTTATAATGGGAATTTTCTAGTCTAATATGCCCACTTGAGAATTAATATCCTTAGAAGCATTAATATTCGAGCATATAAACGATTGAAAAGCAACATAGACATTTTCTTAAATATATAGTACTTGTTTAGCGATTCTTCTCTTATGATTTTCTTTGGTCCGGTATTCTGATTTCAATATTATTTTAGATTTAAAACATGCAATCCAATTTAAATCTTAAGCTAACTTACGAACAAATAACAAAATATTTAAAAAATCAGGTACATAAAGTTTAGTGGTATTATTATTGAAAATCATAAGATCTCATATACCTTTAATATGTATATTTTTACCATTTCTAATTTTTACCTTACCTAAGTATGGTTCGAAATTTCTAATCATACTAGAATCCTTTATCATATGACTTGCGACTTTTGAGTCTACTATAATATATCGATTGTATCTAAACATGAGAGCGGTTTTACCAGAATCGTTGATTTGTTTATCCATGTCTTGCCTAATAGGAAGCTTTATCTTTTTGAAGTCGAATTTGGTTGTGTATGTCGATTTCTCTATGAAATGAGATGTCTCATATGACCTTGGCTACTTCAGATTAGGTGGAGTAGCCAACACTTCTCTTTAATGTATCGCTTCTTCTTTAAGTGATCACACCATATGATTTTGTGCTCAGCCCTTTGATTGATTTTTTTATAATGAGCCATTTCTAGCAAGCCTCCATGGAACACTCTCAGACACCCTTCAATCGTTTAAATGTTCATGCAAACTTCACTAAAAGGAGGCCGCGAGTTTTGATGAAGAATTTTCTAGTTACACCACACCAAGCAATTGTCGCCACTAAATATGATTGGAATACCACCCTAAATGAGGTTTGACATGATGAGAGCTCGAATGAGAGATTTGGTCAAGAGATTGGAATACCATCCTAAATGAGGTTTGACATCACGAACCTAATTTAATTCTAAACAGTCCTTGATACCATAAATAAACTTCATGTTACTAAAGAATAAGGCTCTAATTGAGTTTCTTGGATTAATGAATTCAGCCTAATTGACCATATAAAGGAGAAGGTTTCTTTTCTACAATATGGAAACATAATACTAAAAGGAAAAACATAAATGTAACAAGAAGCAAAATACATATTATAAATAAACCATATTTTCTAAACAAGATAAAGAAACAAGAGTTCCATTTTCTCAAGAAAAGGATGACGACCAGGAAATGGTAAGATTGGCCGAAATAAACACTCTAAGAGAGAGGTTACGATTTTTTAGGTGAAAGAGAGTGTTTAACATTTATTGAATAGATGTTTTAACATAATATTTACATTATGAAATTTTTCATTCTTATGTTCAATATGATTTCTCATCCTTTATATATCCATTTTGCATTATTTCCAGGTTCATAAAAGCATATGTATTGTTTATTATGCATCATACATCCATTTACATAATTACAAAATATTAGAACTATACGAAGTTTATTTAATTTTTAAAATATTTTTTCTTCTGGTAAAGAGAGTTTTTATGGTTATAATTGGTTTTTTTTTTCAAAAATTAAAACTTACTTGTGATGGAAACTCTTTTGAATGCAATTTTGTTGATATTAATGCTAGCAATTTCTTTATATTTTGCAGTGTACTCTGGTTAACCAATCATACCAAAATGGTTTTAGATATTTTTATCTACTTTGATATATATATATATATATATATCATAATTATCTTTATGATGTATATATATTGCATAATTATATTTATGATGTTGTGATGAAAAAACCTATTATCACGATTTAAAATCATGAGTCGTAGATTTTTAATGCTTATTCGGAAAATTATTTCGAGTTTAACTTTAAATTTTTTTGGAAAGAATATAAAAGAGGAATAAGGAAGAAAACAAGAGGAAAAGAAGATGAGAGATATAGCAAGATGAATTAACAACAAAGAAAAATATTATCTTCTAAATTAAAATAGACAAAGATTTATTTTCTCTAAATTATTACACTTTAATCCTATTCTCTTTTAACTTTTTCACTGATCTTATTTCCTCATAAACTATCACTAATAATTATATATTCTCCTAAAATATCAAAACTCATCATATTCTTCTCTCCGTTAAAAATCTGTTAATTTTACTGTCAAGTCTTTTTAAAACAACATATTTCTTCTCCCGAACTATATGACTTTTAGCTCATTCCCCCGAAAGATTGTATATTCAACATGTTTCCCATTAAGTTTATTAAATCGTCTTATATCCTTTAAAGTTTATAAATTTATTATATGATTTTTTAGAGTTTATTAAGTCATCTTATATCCCCTAAAATTTAGAAATTAATCTTATATCCCCTAAAATTTAGAAATTAATCTTATCTCCCCCTAAAATGTGTAAATAAAATATAAACATAACATCTTATATTTAAATTTTTTTATTATTCTCCAAAGTTTATAAAATTTATAAACGCAACATATTACATTTAAACTTATAAACGAAACATATTACATTTAAAAATTTATAAACGTAACATATTACTTTTAATAGTAACATATTTCAAATTTTGGTTATTATATCCACATTTTGATGATTGATAAAAAAAATATTATATAAGAAAACTTTAAATTATAAAAGATACTAAAATATCTTCAACATTAACGAAAACAACAAATTCTAACGTTTATAAAACGATAAAAAATATGAAATGATGTACAACTACACATTAGGTTCACGATTACAAAACGATTGATCGTGTAGATTCGTACAATCCATACATAATTTTAGAAAGTATCCAAATGAATCACCACAGAAGAAAAGATCTAAATTAAGAAAACATAGAACCAAAATTCATTGTGGGCAATATGGTGCATTCAGACATAATATTAAATTGTGTAACCAAACACAAAACCATTCTGGTATATTTAAATCTTAGATCAGAGGTTGGTAGATATATATTTGATCTTTACATAGTGATTACAAGCGCAATAACATCTACAATTTATTAAAATAAATACTATAAACTTAATACCAAATAATTAATATTAATGATTTATTGAAACAACTAATTACAAAAAAAAAATTCTTTGTGGTCAACCAACCCAATCAATGGTCGATATGAACGTTTTTTGAATCTATACATAAAAAATTATTTGTTTTTTATATACATAATGTAATGAATCATATAATGCATAAGATTCATTATGAATAAGTTTTTGTGGTTTAACAAATATATCATTATTATACCAATATATATTAATAATATTAAGATTAAGAATATATTAACTATTATTTTAGAAATATATATTATTAGAATTAAATTTAATACGAAAAATTATAATTACTGAAAATAAATAATGTCATATAGACACATATAATAAAAAATAAAAAAATTAAATGTAATATGTTGCGTTTATATTTTATTTACATATTTTAGGGGATATGATTAATTTCTAAATTTTAGGGGATATAAGATGATTAAATAAATTAGATAGAGTTATGTAATAAATTTATAAATTTGAAGAAGATATAAGATGACTTAATAAACTTAGAGAGAAATAAGTTAACGTACAAGTTTTAGAGGTAAATAGCTCAAAATCATATAATTCAGGGTGGTTGGGGAAATAAGGCCGTTTTAAAAAGATTTTACAAAAAAAGTTAACAAATTTTTTGTGGAAATGGTACGATGAATTTTGATAGTTTAGGGAGAAATAAAATTATTAATGATAATTTAGGAGAATAGAATGAATAAAAAGATTAAAGAAAAACAAAATTAAGACACAATAATTCAAAAATATATATACCTTTGTTCCCATTTAAAATAATAAAACTGTCAAATATATAAAAGTGACCACTTTAAAACCTTTTACAAAATATGTTAATTATATAAAACGAAAATGGAGTTTCGAAATTCTCCAACAAAAATTAAGATATATATTATTTATTAATTAGTGGGGGGAACTTCAAAAATACTCTCGTAGGACTAAAGTGCTTCAAAAATATCCTTCGTTGAAAAAAAAGTTTCAACTTCAAATCTACCCTTAAAATATTGATAATCTCATATTACCCTTGTCGACAATTTTTCTCTCCCCTCTAGAGCACTCTATTTATCTCTCTCCTATGGCGCGAAAATTACTGTTCCCCCACACCGCAACAGAGTCGGCGAGAGTAGCTTGAAATCTGTATCAGATTCGCTGCCAATAGGTTGAAATCGTTTGTTGTCAACAAAGAAACTTGCAATTAAGCACGTTCCACAGAAAAATCAGGTATGTATAGTGATTTTTTCGTGTTTCTCTTGTGTTTATTTCAATTATTGAAAACGAGTCTAAAAGGAGTCATATTTATTGCAATGTCAAAGGTCACAGAGTGGGTCATAGAATCGTACGGTCGCATTGGGTCACAGAGTCTCATTGAGGGGTCAAAGAGATCAAAGGTCGTCGTAGGGGTCCAAGGGTAAAGGGGTCGCAAAGAGTGAAAGGGTCGCAGGGGTCCAAAGGTCGGATGGGAAAGGGGTCGCAAAGGGTTCAAAGGGTCACATGGGTCCAAAGGTCGCATGGGAAAGGGGTTGCAAAGGGTTCAAAGGGTCGCATGGGTCCAAGGGTCGCATGGGAAAGGGGTCGCAAAGGGTTGAAAGGGTCACAGGGGTCCAAGGGTCGCATGGGTACAAGGGTCGTAAAGGGGTACAAGGGTCGCAGAGGTACAAGGGTCGCAAAGGGGTACAAAGGTCGCAGAGGGGTCAAAGGATTGTAGGGGTACAAGGGTCGCACGGTCGCACTGGGTCATAGAGTCTCATCGAGTCGCACGGTCGCAGTGGGTCACAGAATTTACCCTTCTTTTTATGTTTTTGTTACAGGTGTAATGGATACGGTGGATGAAAAAATCACACTGATTTATTTTTTGTATGATGGTAAATGGGAAAAACCCAAATGGAGAATCTGAATGGGTTGGTAGAGTTCAGAAAAACCAGAGGGTATGTTTCTTATGTCCTCCGGTTAGTTTGACATACCAGCAACTGATTGATGAGTTATGCGCAGAGATGATGGTGAAAAATAATACAACGAAGTTGAAGTTAAGCTATTTGCCCAATATTTGTGAAAATAGGAAGCCGACATATATAATGAATGACAAACATCTTATTTGTTATCTGTTCGATCGCATAAGAGGAATTCGACCACTGCTGTATGTGGAGATAGAATCGGCAAGTGTGAATTGTGAAATCGAAAATGAGAGGAAAATTGAGCCTCTAATTCCTACTTTTGGAAGCATTGCTAAAGAAGGTGAGGATCGAGGTATTGTAGATTATGATGATTGTGTTATTGTAGGTCTAAATAACAAAAGTAGAGTTGAGAGTAATCCGGAAACAATAGATATTTTGGATTCGGATAATTCGGATAGTGAACATACAAGCGGGTTAAGAGAAGATGGTGGGTGTGACATGAATGTGGTAGTTGATGGAGTTGTTTGTGGTAGTAATAAAGTTGATTTTGATGTGCCAACAAAACATACGTATGGTGATGATGAGAACAACTCGGAAGTAGTAGTTCACAATAGCGAAAATAATATCTTCGAATTCGAAGATGGATTGGCATTTTATCATTATAACATGCGACCGTGCGACCATGCGACCCATGCGACCCTCAATTGGCATTAATTAGTTTTACGTTTTATCATTATAAACTCGTAAATTCGTCGATTTCGCATGTATTGATCCTTATATGTGACCATGTCATCCATGCGATCCGCCGAAAATTCCGTCACCAAAATTCCCGCCGAACTTTTCATCATATTTGAAAAATTTTTAAAAAATAATATCTGTAGGTCATGTCTTTTCGAATTCCATCTGACGCCGATTCGATATTCAAGTCATGTCTTTTCGAATTACAGTCGTTTCCTTTTTTACAATAACGACACTCTCTCTCTCTAACTCTCATTCCATCAATTTTTCCGAAAATGTTACATTTCCTTTCTTTCTTCAAAGAGATTTTTCCGCACTATCTGGAAGAGAACTACATTGTAATCTTCTTCATCGGTCTCTCTGTCAATATGTTACATGTAGAGAATGTAAAGATTTGACTTATTTTTTCGTTTTTTTGTTACAGGATATCCCGAAGATATTCTTCGATGATTATATTTACGGGAAAACGAGGGACAACAACATCGCAACACTTAAATCGAATGGGTCTAACAGAAGATGGGAAGTGCAAATCATTACGCGTTTTCATTAACGAGGCTTCTAAGTATTTGTAGGAGTAAACACCACAGTCATTCCCGCTTTCGTTTGTACACCTTCATAATACCCATATTTCCATTTACCTTCTCCAGAAACCAAAGAAGGAAACCCTCCGAGAATGAACATCTTGGGGATAGCTTTTCTTAGATTCTCAATCACCGGATCGATATGCGTTTCCTTAAGCCTCTTCTGGCAGTTGTATACCGTGATGCATCGGGTTTTGAAATCCGCTTTGATGGGTACCCAATGACATCCTACATATATATTCCCGATGATGGAATGTTTAGAACCGCGACAAAGCCTTCGAAATCACTCATTCGTTCCGTACTTCTGAATGGATACTTGCCATTCAAGCAGTCACTAAGAAATTCTGGCAAAGTGTCCATATTCTCATACGACCACAACTTGAGGATCTGCATGAAATAAACAGGACAAACGTAAAGTTTCTTAAATATCGCGGGGAATGTCTTCATGCGACAATACTGCATCAACAACGCCTCCTCCAATTGCTGCAAAAAATAAAACAAAGTTAACACACATGAATACATATGACACAATGACCTCTGTGACTTCGGGTTAAAAATAACTTACATCATCTTCAATCCATACGTTGGACGTTAATATAATCTTCCAAAACTCTAGCCCCCGGGGAGTATCTAGATCGTATTTCCACCAACTCTCATGTCCAGGTTTCGTCAGGAATATATATAGAGCAGTCAACCTTTCACCGTTTGCGTCAATGAATGAAGGTTCTCGGGTTATCGAGCCCTTTTCTAATCCCTTAGGCATCCACCAGAACGAAGGTTCTTCATCCACCTTTTTATCGGGTTCTTGAACCACCTTTTTTTCGAGTTCTTGAACAACCTTCTTTTCCGGTTCTTGGACTCCACCAACATCTTTCCCTCGCCCTCTTTTCGCCGGCGGAGGTTCAACATATGCCTTCCGTGGTCTTAAAACTCGTTTACGTACCGGCGGAGGTTCAACATATGGCGTAGAATCCGTCGATAAAGATCCATCACCTGCATAAAATTTACTTCATTAAACATATGGTGACCAATGCGACCCTGCAACCTATGCAGACCTACGACCTATGCAACTTTTTATGACCCATTCGACCCATACGATCCATTCGACCTTTTGTGACCCATTCGACCCATACGACCTATTCAATTTTTTGTGACCCATTCGACCCATTCGACCTTTTGTGACCCATTCGACCCATACGACCAATGCGACCTTTGTGACTCAAAAGACTGTACTTACTTGGTGGAACCTCCTTATCCTTAGAGGGGACCTCTTCGAGAGGATCCATTGTAGTAGACTCGGAAGGAACCTCCTTATCCTTAGAGGGGGCCTCTTCGATAGGACCGACTGTAGGTTCCTCAGAAGGAACCTCCTTAGGGGCGCCCTCTTCAACAGGATCGACTGTAGGTACCTCGGAAGGAACCTCCTTAGGGGCGCCCTCTTCAACTGGACAGACTGTAGTTTCCTTGGAAGGAACCTCCTTAGGGGCGCCCTCTTTGTTGGACCTACTGTAGTTTCCTCGAAAGAAACCTCCTTAGGGGTGCCCTCTTCGTCTGGACCGACTGTAGTTTCCTCGTCAACGACTTCATCGACAGTAACCACTGGAGCATCTGCATAAAATTCATTCATTAGATGCAACCCTTCTACTTATACGACCGTGCGACTTATGCGTCTTTTGCGACCCTTGCGACCCATGCCGACTCTCGATGGAAACTGACTCAAATGAACTTTTTCACTATTTATTACTTACTTGGTGGAACTTTATGAGGAGCAACGGTACCGGCGAAGATTCAACATATGGCGCAGACTCCTTCGATTAAGGTCCAGCACCTGCATAAAATTTACTTCATTAACTGACTCAAATGAACTTTTTCACTATTTATTACTTACTTGGTGGAACTTTATGAGGAGCAACGACTGTAGTAACCTCTCTGGAAATGTATTCAGTTAGAGGAATGGTGGCGGCAGATGCGATAGACCTATGTGACCTACGACCTATGCGACCTTTTGTGACCCATTCGACCCATACGACCAATGCGACCTTTGTGACTCAAAAGATCGTACTTACTTGGTGAACCTCCTTATCCTTAGAGGGGACCTCTTCGAGAGGATCCACTGTAGTATCCTCGGAAGGAACCTCCTTATCCTTAGAGGGGGCCTCTTCGACAGGATCCACTGTAGTATCCTCGGAAGGAACCTCCTTATCCTTAGAAGCGGCCTCTTCATCAGGATCCACTGTAGTATCCTCAGAAGGAACCTCCTTATACTTAGAGGAGGCCTCTTCGATAGGACCGACTGTAGTTTCCTCGGAAGGAACCTCTTTAGGGGTGACCTTTTCGACAGGAACGATTGTAGTTTCCTAGTCAGCGACTTCATCGACAGTAACCACTGGAGCATCTGCATAAAATTACTTCATTCATTAGACTCATCGTTCGTTACTTGATGCGACCCTTGCGACCCATGGGACATATGCGAACCATATGATTCTAGCGACCCATCGACTTATGCGACCCTTCGACTTATAAGACCGTGCGACTTATACGTCTTTTGTGACCCATGTGACCCTTGCGACCCATGGCGACTCTCGATGGAAATTGACTCAAATGAACTTTTTCACTATTTATTACTTACTCTGTGGAACTTCATCAGGAGCAACGACTGCAGTAACCTCTCTGAAAATGTATTCAGTTAGAGGAATGGTGGCGGTAGGTGCAATATTTTCAAATAATCTTGAAATGTTTGCCAATCCTCTTCTGAGCCATCTCTAGAGTCATTTTCAGCCTCTCACCCAACTTGCTCTTTTCTTGACACCTAGATATGGACGTTGAAGGAATTCAAAATCATCATCTTTAACAGTGCTGAAAAATTGGTTTGTGGCGCTCGTATCTTTCTCGATAGATTTTGATTTTTCCTTTTCAGCACCTTTGGGATTTGTCGCCTGTGCTTTTGGATTAGGCAAATGAAACCCGACATCCCTTAGAAGATCTCTTACGACGTTGAGGATTCTTTTCTCCAACTTCTTTATTTCCTTCATTAATTTCTGCTCCAGTGTCAGACGGACTGCAGCTTCTTCTCTTTCAGCTTCATGCTCACCTTCTCTTTCAACTTCAGCATCACCATCTCTTTCTTCATTAGCTTCAGCAACACCTACCCTTCCTTCATCTTTTGAGTCTTCAATCTCTAATATTTTTTAGTCCACGCTCTTTTTTCTCTTAGTCCCCTTCCCTTTCCCCTTCCTTTTCCCCTTCTTTTGATCACCAAGAATTGCTTTTCACATCATAAATTCTTGCTTACAGATTTCCTCCCAACAAAAACCCTTCGGATTTCTACGAATATGTTCCATCCATATCTAAACATCGGGATCGTCGCATCCCTCATAATCGTCCAGATCAAAAAGTAAACCTTCCTCTTCGTGTTCAGCACAATCACATTCTTTAACAACTTTGAAGCGGCCATGTTATTAGTGGCATTATCCGTTACCACTTCAACAACATTATCGAAACCAACTTTCTCAATGCATTCTTTCACATATTCAAATATGAACTGTCCCGTATGTGCCTCACTTGAACAATCTTTAGAAGAAAGGAATGACGTACCTTTTCTACAATTGATGCACAAATTCATAATTTCACATATTCAAATATGAATTGTCCCGTATGTGCCTCACTTGAACAATCTTTAGAAGAAAGGAATGACGTACCTTTTCTACAATTGATGCACAAATTCATAAAACTCCTTCTTTTTCTATCGGTCCAAGCATCCGTCATAATCGAACATCCATTCAAACTCCACTCATTTTCTTGTTCCTTTACCAAACATTTCATCCTTTCAACCTCAGACTTCAATAATGGCTCTCTTAGTTGGTATTGACTTGGTGGTGTGACACTGGGTCCATATAATCTAATCGCCTCTACCATCATCTTGAACTCATCATTTTCAATCGAATTAAAAGCAATACCATGAGTGTAAATCCATCTAGCAATGTATTCCTGAACCTTGTGCAACCTCTCTTTAGCAAAAGCGTCTTGAATGTTTTTTTGCTTCAATGTCGATCCTAAACTTGCAGAAGATTCCACATTAAACATAGAAAATCTATCAATAGGACCTAATACACGAGGTTTCTTTTTCTCCAACCCTTCAATATCTAGCTCTTCTTCTTCATTTTGTTCATCAATCGTCACTGACTGACGAATACTCATATCTTTCACTAGTTGTCGTTTCTTCTTTTCTTGTCCTTCTTTTATGGCTAACCTACACTTTTCTTGTTGCTCGGTTGTTTCTTTAAAACATGCAGAAACGTTTCCTTGCACTTTTGCTACATGTTGTTTCAACCTATAAATTCCACCCGAAACAACCTTTCCACATAACTTGCA
>CM071866.1:37648762-37674469 GCA_036759665.1 Gynandropsis gynandra
CATCCAAGTTGTAAGTACTTGTGTGTATCTGCATACAGACTGAGTCCGACGATTACCAAGACATTGAGTAACAAATAGACAGCACGATGCCCTGGGTCGACCATGTGACCTTAACGGTCACAAGGTAACAAGGATTTTTCAGAGAATTTAGGGTTAGATGTTAGAAATCGCCCTTTTGAGAGAATGAAAGACTCGAAACAAGAGATGATTTGGTGCTTGTTGTAGCTTTACGGTTTTTCCTCCTCTATTTATAACGAAAAATAAATGGATTGCTACAATCCAGAAAGACAATAATTTCAATGTGGCATTGGTAAAATAAAAAGCATAGCTAGAACCTGGAAAAAGCAGTAGTCTGACATTGATCGCAATGGTCGGAAGGGTCGCAATGGTCGGAAATGTCGCAATGGTCGGAAGGGTCGCACGGATCCAACATATTTTGATTTGAGCTGTATTTTCGAAATTTTATTCATATTATATGTAAATAATTTATAAATAATAAATTAGTATCGCAGGGGTCCAAGGGTCGCAGAAGGACAAGGGTCGCAGGGTCCAAGGGTCGCAGAGGAACAAGGGTCGCAAAGGGACACGGGTCGCAGAAGAACAAGGGTCACAGAGGGACAAGGGTCGCAGGAGTCTAAGGGTCGCAGAGAAACAATGGTCGAAGAGGGACAAGGATCGCAGGGATCCAAGGATCGCAGAGGGACAAGGGTCACAGAATCAAATTGGGTCGCTGGATCGAACTGGGTCGTAAGATCGCAGGAGTATTTTGGAAATATCAACATTTATACGGATACTTTTGAAGTTAAAATTTTTTTCTTTTTCAGAAAAAGTATTTTTGAAGTGTTTTAACCAAAAGATATTTTTGAAATTTCCATCTAATCCGCCCATTTTACATAGGGCTTTACCAAACTTTTTAGACCCGTATAATTTTTGCAAACTTAAAAATTAGTTCGGCAAAGATTTGTACATATTATTATTATTATTATTATTATTATTATTATTATTATTATTATTATTATAAACTCAAAATTTGAATACAAACTACATAAAACTTCCAAACCTATTTTTATGAAAATTACCTTTATTCTGATTTTTTTTATTTTTATTTTAACTGTACATACCAAATCATCTTTTGTTTAATAATAATAATAATAATAATAATAATAATAATAATAATAATAATAATAATAATAATAATAATAATATATTATTATTATTATCACTGTTATTATCTCTGTTATTATTATTATTATGTTATTATTATTATTATTATTATTATTATTATTATTATTATTATTATTATTATTATTATAATAACAACTGAAACGAAGTATGTACATTATCTAGTAAAATTTTGACATAAAGATAAAATAAAAGGTTTCAAATTTACAATGGACTTCCTATAATAAGGTTCACTAAGGTAAATAAGATAACTTATTGATACATAAGAAAATAATTCCTAATGTGATTTCCTCTCTAAAACTTCTCATCACAAAACATTTATAATAAATTTATCATAATATGCTTACTTACTCCTACACACGTGTACATGTGCATCTTGCTCGATCTTCTTGTAATACCTGAAGATTGTGGGAAAAAAACTACATTACAAAATCATTGATGATAGGGTTATAACACTCAAGATTAATGGTTATGAGAATATTGTATAATATCTATGAGTCTAAGCTTTCGTCTCGGAAACCACAACTTTATAAAATACTGCATTTCAGTCATTCATAAGCCATTCAGTGTCGGTCCAATGATTGAGTTACATACCTTGACACGTTCTTGGAGATTTTTGATGTAATCCACCGCAAGATCCAGCATATCTGCAGTGTTCGTTTGCTGCAAAACCAGGAAACAAGGATTTAGGAATCAAATCTTATCCAGAGAACGATCTCATCGATTGATTGCAGGACTATGTCAACCTTGTCCATGTTTGGAACCAAATCTTGCAGCTTCTTCATTCGCTCGCTGATCTTCGTTCTCCTCACCTGATTCATCAAACCCCAAAGATGAACATATCCAACCAATGAACTAAAATAATCAGATTGTCAGTAATGAATCATTACCCTCTCTGCTATGCTTCTGGGGTGAGTAGCACAACCACGCTTGGCTCGTATCTTGCAAGGGACAGAATCTGATAACTGCAACATCTTCTCGATCTCGCTCATCTCAGACAGTGATTTCGGCAGACTCAAGTGGTGTGACAGACGTGGCGGTCTATTTACACCATCGTCGTTCTTCTTGCCCAACATTAACAACAAACAGTCATCGTTACTTCAAACACACTGGAATATCATGTCAGGCAAAAGGGTTCCAGGAATAACCTTGATCTCGGGAAAATTGAAGCCTCCGGAGAGCGTTCTCTGATCATTCGTCAGTGAAGAAGAATTTTCCCACGGTGAACCAAAACTGCTCTGCTTTCCAATCTCTGTCATCTTTGGAGAAGGTGGCGGTTTGCTCGCAAAAGAAGGTTCTATTTTAGGTTTATTATCTCCTAAATCTCCCGTTCTTCTCATTAACATGTACCCTACAACAACGTCCCAAGAGATTATAACTTCAAACAGGAGCATCGATCTATGAAGCCCAACAGTCAATATAACAAAATGAATCTTACAAATCTCCAAACACCAGACCTGAACAAATTTTCAAAAAGAATGTCCATTCACATCAAACATAACTTTTATAAATGTTTTGTAACATAAACTGAATATAATAGAACATAGAAGTGTACCATTTTCAATGTTTATGGTGTTGAACAATCCTGCAGGGGAGCTACTATGCCGAATCAGATTCAAAACTCCGCCACCGCTGCCTTTAGCCCCATCTGCAGCAGATGGCGTCTGTGGCGGCAAATGCTCCATCCCCGCGTGTGTTTTAATGGTCGCCACATAAGGCATTCCAGGAATCTGACCTGGTTTCTGATTTTGAAGCTGCTGCAGATAAAAACCCTGAAAACTGCTCTGTTTCTCCGGTTCTGGTTGCCCAATCTGCTGCGGCGGCGGTTGTTCTCCTTCTTCAAGTTTTACTTCAATTGGGCCCGTTATATCTTCTGCAGATTTGAGGAATTGCTCGAAGATTCGCTCTGTTTCCGGACTCGGTGGTCGGATAAGGAACTCATCCCCGCCGCCGCCGCCGCCATCGCCTGAAGAATCCAAGAAGCTGGAGAAGTACGAGCTCGGAGCGGATTGGTACCTAGCCAAGCCCGAGTTGGGCTGCTTGTGGTGGTAGTCGTGGAGATGATAATGGTCGTGCTGAAGATCTGACTCCATATTCGGTTTTCCCCAGAAAGTGAGTACCTTCTTCGAATCCCGATAAAGTATACTTTTCCGGGAAGTTTATATCCTTTTTCCCTGAAACCTTCAGGGAAGTATGGTACTTCTAGATTTATAAAAACGCCATTTCTAATCTAAAGACTTCAGTCCAGTTCACTCGAACCTACGAAAGTGAAGGTGAGCTCCGAAAGAGCAGAAAAATATAGTACCCTGTTTGTTTCCCGAGAAAACAGACTTTCCCCGGAAAATTATACCCTAAAAAAATTTCCGAACTTTTTTCACCGGAACAGAAAACTAGAATCAATTTTCGAACTTTAGCTCCTACAAATTAAGAAACTAACGGTGCGCCTACTGATGGAGAAACTTACCCTCGCAGTTTTTTTTTCTGGTAAACAACAAATTCATTTTCCTTAGCTTAAAACCATATTTTGCTAGAATTCGGCGAAACAGGACCCCTGTCTCAGTGTTTCTTTTTACCCAATCAAGGGATCTTCAGATATGAAATTTCTGACAGAGCATAAATTCAAACAACTTAAACTGAATTAACCTTTTGCATAAAATTAATGTCCCGTTTCTGAATCAAGAACCAGTGACAAGCACATCACTTCAGGAGAAAAAAGACCAAATACATAAAAAGGAAAAATGATTTAAACCATACCAGGAAAAGACCAAACGGATATAATATCTATCTTTCTCTCTCTCTCCCCCCAATCCTTTCTTTAGTTGCTTGATGGGTTATGTCTGATGACTAAAAGTGAAGGAAGAAAAAAGAGGAAGATTTTCTGGGATACAAGCAACATAGGCCAGATACAGATTGTTTTCTCTTTACGGCTTTACCCCTGAAGCTTCTTTATTATTACATGCCTTATCACTAACTCGAAACTCAGTGACGTACACGTGGATGGGTCAGATTCAATGACGATTCAGTCCATATTTTTGCATCTCTTAACCAAAGATAATTAATTAATATTATCGCCCATAAATTTTATTCCAGGAGAAGAATAATAATACTTTTTCTTCTTGTTTTTTTTTCGCAACAGTAACAATTTTTCCTCGCCTTGAACGATCGCTTTTTTTATCAATGAAAGTTATAGTAGTTTGATAATCGGAAGCTCAAAATTTCTATTAATTATTATGATCGCTATTTTCTATGGAACGAATTTTGTATAAAAAAGGATTTATTTAGCAATTATTGTTTGGAGATACTATTATAATATGTCTTTAAATCATTTGAAAACCAGATTCGGATAAATTTCAGACGAACTAGATCCATCTGTATATGATCATTCGAAAATCATTTCTATCCAAACAATAATTGATGAAAAGAATCGTCAAGAAAATGTGCTTATAATTCGCTTAGAAAGTTTGTTCATAGTTCATCACAAATTATCTTTAATTCGTTAGAGACAAAAGGGTTCATTTCAAATTTATTTTTTATGTCATTCTCAGATCAAACTAACAAATATATACAAAAAGTATACTAATGAAAATAGAAAAAAAAATATACACAAATCTTCCAAATGAATGTGAATCCTAATTTGGATTTGAATCACACAAATTGGGATGTTTCTCGTGATACCGCCCTCAAGTTGGCGTGTGGAGGTCGAAACACCCAATTCGGCCACGAAAACGTCGAATTCCTTCTTTCCGAGAGACTTTTTGAAGATGTTCGCGAGTTGTGTCTTCGTAGTGACATGCCGAGTGGTGATGAGTCCATCTTGAACCGCATCCCGAACAAAATGAGAATCCACTTCAATGTGCTTCGTGCGTTCGTGAAACACTGGGTTGGCCGCAATATGGATCTTTGTCTGACTGTCGCAATATAAACGTATGGGAGACGAATGATGAATACCATATCGTCCAATAGTGCCTTAACCCAAATGAGCTCGCAAGAAGTCATTGCCATAGCTCGGTATTCGGCCTCCGCCAACGAGCGAGATACAATATTTTGCTTTTTAGTTTTTCAAGAAATTGGAGATGCGCCTAGTTGAATAAACCACCCTGCTAATTAACGTCGACTTGTTGGACAACCTGCCAATCATAATCACAACAATTATGGATCTGCAAATCGAAATTGGATCGTAGTAATATGCTCTGATCGAGTTGCCTTTAAGATAGTGAATGACTCAGAAAGCAGCCTCCCAATGTTCCTGATGCGGAGCTTGCATAAACTGCGAGAGGATGTGCACATAATATGCCAGTTCCGGTCTTGTAATAGCCAAATAATCAAACGTCCCACGAGTCGCCGATAAGATAAAGGATCCGAGAGCATGTCAATTGTAGCCAACGAGAGATGATGGTTTTGTTCGAGAGGAAAGCCCGCTGGTTTAGCTCCAAGTAAACCGACCTCCGAGATTATATCCAATGCATACTTCCTTTGGCACAAATATATACCCAAAAAATTTTGCGCCACTTCAATACTGCGGAAATACTTGAGAGGCTTGAGGTCATTCATGTGAAAACACGAGCTAAGATAAGCTTTGAAGGCTTGGATAGCAAATGATGAGTTTCTTGTAATAATGGGGTCGTCAACGTAGACGAGCACATGAAGGCGAACAACAACGACCGCGAAGACAAAGAGCAAATGATCGGATGGAGATGCACGAAAACCATATTGTTTCAAGGATTGTTCGAACTTCACAAACAAACAACGGGGAGTCTGTTTGAGGCCATACGAAGACTTCTTAAGCCGACATACTTTGGATGAATCTGAAAGTGGAAAACTCGGCAGAGGTTTAATGTATACTTCGTCCATTAAATTTCCATGAAGAAAAACGTTATGCACATCCATTTGTTGGACTTCTTAATTCTTCGTCGATGCTACCGCGAGGAAAAGACGAACTGCGACCATTTTTGCAACTGGAACAAAAGTTTCCTCATAATCAATTTCTTTGATTTGGTTGTTCCTAAGAACCGCGAGTCACGCCTTGTATCGCTCAATCGAGTCGTCAGAGCAATAATTAATCTTGAAAACCCACTTAGTACCAATCGTTTTCTCCCCGAGAGGCAATGTTTCCAACATCCACGTGTTATGTCTTTCAAGTGATTCAATTTTTCCCGCATAGCAGCAAACCACCCTTCATCCTTGAAAGCCTTTTTTTATGATTGTGGTTCATGACCAATAGACGTATTGCGTGATCGAATATAGGGATATCCAAGTGCCCAAAATTATCAAGGGATTGAGACGAAGAACATGAACAGTGTGAGTAACATAACCTCAGAGCTTGGTAGATGGGGTTTTCTCTCTTTTTCTACGACCTAATATAGGAAGAGATGAAGTACAACCAGGGCCTTACGGCACCGAAGGTAAGAAAACAAAAGCCGAAACCTGAGTATTGAGGACCCTAGGGGTTGGAACAATGTTTGAAACCTCAAAAGTACCCTCTTAATTCAGAAACTGGAGAGTGTGAAGATGGCGGTGAACCTGACAACGATGTAGGAGAATCCAACTGAATAACAAGATCTGAATCATCATCCGAAGGCCAATTCCATTCCAAAATGGAAGGCAGTAGTGGACTACACGAAGGAGTCGAGAGAGTAGTCGAAGACAACACAAAATGAAATATATCCTCTCGAAAGCGGACATCACGAGATACAAAGAAAATCCTATGATCAAGGTCATATACCCATCATCCTTTCTTGCCATGTGGATATCCAACAAGAATACATCGATGACTACGTGAAGCAAACTTGTCACCATTTGTTCGTTGATTGTGAGCATAGCATAGAATGCTAAAAATGCGTAGATGTTCATAATTCGGTGGAGACCCATATAGTAAGTGAAATGGAGTTCGTCCATCGAGAATAGGAGAAGGAGTATGGTTGATCAAATGCGCGACCGTTAGTACACAATCTCCCTTAAAATCAATGGGTAAGTTTGCTTGGAAGAGCAATGACCGCGCGGCGTTCAACAGATGCTGATGTTTCCGTTCAATTTTTCTATTTTTTTGGAGTTCCAACACACGATGTTTCGTGAACAACCCATTCATTTAGAATAATCGCCCCAGACTCATAAATTTGGTGTCATTATCGGTTCAGACTCGTTTAATTGAGATATTAAATCGGCGAGAGACCATGAAAAAATAATTTGAGATGCGTTGAAATTTCGTGCATGCTAGCCATCAAATATAACCATACCCCCCTCAAGAAGTATTTTGCGCTTGTGAATGATGGTGTGCGATATGGGTCCCAGACGTTGCAGTGAATCAACTAAAATATAGAAGAAGTTTTTTCGTACTCAAATGAAAACAATCTCTCGTTTGAAAAGCCGAAATGGAATCTAAAATATTCGAGGAGGGGTGTCCTAGACGTTAGTGCCAAGGTCCCACGGAGCATAGATTCCGAGAAGTGATAGCTGCAACACTCTCAACACCCCAAAAATAATACAACCATCACGTAGTTCACCCGCTCCAATCCGTCTTGGTAAGCCGACCCTGAATTACACAAAATTGATTAGCAAACTGAACTGTGCAATCTCGTTGTGCTAGAAGCTGTGAAATTGAAATAAGATTATGACTTAGGCCCTCCACAAAATATACATCCCACAACAACATATTAGTGCTAACCCGAACATTCCCTTGTTGTGTCGCTACACTCTCTCGGCCATATGGAAGGATTCTAGAGCAAAAATCAATATCAACTACGTCACGAAGTTGAGAATAATCTCCTATCATATGGTGAGAACAACCCAAGTCCAATACACAAAGAAAATCCAAGAATTTACCCGAAGCATTCTCGGTAGTCCCAATTTTTGAAGCCGTAAGAAAAGTCACTAACCGTTTCCACTGATCATCATTAATCCCGCTAAAAATCTGGCGGTCCACCGTGAAATTTCCGATGCTTAAGAGGATTCAGGTGAAATCGAGTTAGATTAGGCAGAGTTCACTCGAGCCACAACAGGCGGTCTGCTACCACGTCCTGAAACATTGGATGAGGAGGCCGGTCCCAGAACAAAGGAGGGAGGATTCGTGCTACCTCTCCCACGACCCACTCGATAATGGAAATGATCTCTCCACCACTCGGGGAACCCAAGGATCTGAAAACACGTGGCTGCAATATGACCAGATCAACCCCAGTTGGAGTAGATAAATTTTCTCTTCTCATCCGAGGAGACACGTGAATTCATTCCATCTCTGACGGTAAAAGCCATTGCAGGTCCATGGTTATCAAGAGATTTGTCCATAACGTGGGAACTTTCATCATATAAAACCATTTTTACAAATAGTGTCCAAATCCGACAATGGATCACGAGACAAAAGATTGGATCGGAGAACACCAAACACAAAACATAAAGTCAAATGAGAAAATCATGAACACGATCTTCATTTTGATGTTTTTCTAATTGAGTCTTCCAAACACACGTGAAATTTCCATACTAATAGACTCGAAGATGGCGGAAATTGAGGAGGTCACACCAGATTCGACTTAGTTTGCCATAGTAGGCATCCACCGTCATTCCGTGTTGACTGAAGTGAGCCAACTCTGCACATAGTCGTTGAATTAGAGGCTCGTTCTTCACAATAAATTTGCCACGAAGATGATCCCAGAGATTGAAAGCTTCCTCGCGGTGAGAAACAAAAAAATACAACCTTGGTTCGATTGTGTTCTTGATCCAGGAGACAACCAGTGAGTTGTTTGTCTCCTAATCTTCAAAGACCAGAGAATAAGATGAAGGTCGAGGAATTGATCCGTCCGTAGAACCAAATTTCTTCTGTGATTTCAAGGCATGGCAGATGTTAATATCCCACTCATCCTAGTTATCACTGCGGAGCAAGGTTTGAGACAAATCGAGACCGAGATTGTCACTCGGAGTGAAGTCGTACGAGAAAATCGTACGTCGTTGCACTGCAGCACCATCATTGTTGAAAAAAATAGGTTTAGGTTAGAAACTCTGATACCATGAGACAGAAGGGCTTGTTTCAAATCTATTTTTCATGTCATTTCTCAGATCAATCTAACAAAATATATACGAAAGGTATACTAATCAAAATAGGAAAAGAGATATATACACAAATCCTAAAAATCCCGCTAATGAATCCTGCAAATGAATGTGAATCCCACAAATTAGGATGTTTCCCGTAATATCGTTAATATAGTTTAAAATTATGTAGAGAAAGTATCTTTAACGTACAGTCTTAAATCCATTATATATGTCCCAAATTCAATCAAATATGTCAAATATATATTTAGAGCTAACTAATCTAAAAAAGTAATCAATATTTCAGGGTTGTCTAATATATTATATAAGACTTCATAGTTCATGTTCTAGCCGATGTAAGATAATGCAACGTAACACTCTTCTTCACGCTCAGGTTGGATCCTGGAACGTGCACATCAAGTCCAACATCAGCAAATCGATGTGAATCAGGTTCAAATATCATGTCAAATATTGGTTTAAGCTTAACTAATCTAAAAAATTAGCTCAAAGTTTATAATTGTCCAATACTTTATATAAAAATTCATAATTCATATCCTTATTGACACGTGAGACAACACAACATAACAAAATAAATTCGGAAATTTGTAAAAAACAATTTTTTTTTATAAAATATCAATATTAATAATTTAAAAGAGAATTTATAATTAAAAAATTATAATCTATACATTATACGGTGATTGAAAATGTACTTTGATAATTGCAAATCGTTGTCGTTACAATCCTCGTTTTCTTTCCAATCAGCACACAAGTTTTTCGATTTCAATAAACACATAAGTATACGGACTGCCTTGTTTGAAGTTATTAATTCGATGTTGCTTTAATTAATCTGAGTTACCGTTTGAAATAGTTCAACTTAAGTTTCATTCTTATTATGTTTGAAACTGCTGCAGTGACCTGAGTTGGAATGGCATTACGGTTAAATACAAGACCTTTTTAGGTGTCATCATCTAACAAAAAATGTTACTGTTTATATAAATATGAAAATGTTATATTTAAAATAATTACACCTTAAGATATATATCATCGACATGTTGTTGGGTGAGTGGAAGTTGAAAACCATTTTCTCTAAATGAAATATGAGATATTTGATCGATGGTACCTAACTCTTACAATTTTTATTGTTTATTTGGCTTTAGCGTTGATTGAAGTATCACATGATTTATTACGAGTCCTCTATTCTAATTCAAAATACAATGGTGGAGTGTTAGACTCTTTTATATATTAAAAATATTGTTAATATCATCAATGAATTATTATAAAGAATCAAATTCAAAATTAAATCATTATTAAATACTATTTGTTTGCACAACACCATGAACAAACGCGACTTAATGGTATGTGCTCATCGAAAGCTACAGACAATTATGACCCAACAATATGATGCTCTTGAGTATTTTTTTTAATAATTTTTCAATCTATAAATACCATGTAAGACAATATGTAGCCAACTTTTCTTTTGCATCAAACAAAAGTAATATTTCATACAAAAGAAATTATTCAAAGTCACCTACTCCGAGTACATGATATAATTATTTTTACACAAATTAATGTTTTGATATAGCAATAAAACTAATGATCACATCATTTTATGAGTTTCATACAAAGTCTACAACACTGATATCTTCTATCAAATAATTCTTCACTAATTAAGATATAAAGAGATACAAATTTCAAATATATTATCATCATCAGTTTAAATTAACGAGTTATGTTCACAAATAAAATTGTGAAATATCTATTCTATGATAATCATAAACGGATGTCTAGCAATATCTAACATATAAAAAAAATCCTTTGTTTTTTGATTTCGATAATCTTCAATATAATTTTGATTAGATCACCAAACACATTTTTCATCATTTCGTCGGAAAAATTCATTTTAATATCTTCATTCAATGCAATTATGTGTTCAACCCTTTATTATATTCTTTTGCAGCACGACTACTACTCCGTGCTGGAAAATTTTTATTGTGAGATAGCCACATATATTACAATGGATAGAACCTCATAAATAAGTATCAATTCACACAACTTTCTCATTGAAAAACTTTTCATTACTGCATTTGAAGAATTGACTAACCAACTTATTGAATTCTGATCACTGCATATTCACGCTATTGTTTCTTGCACGTTTCTATTGCATATCAAATGATCTTAATTCTCTCTAGTTCTTGTATACAACTTTATACCTTAGTTCATGATTTTATAGGTAATAGGAACTAAGCAACATATTTTAGAGAACAAAGAAAGATTCAACACTAAACAAACATTTGTACAAAAAACAGAGAAGCCATTTGACCCAAGCACATGATCACTCGGACGAGTATGTTACCATAAGATGCACAAAAGTATCTGAGAAATCGCTCAAGCAAGGTGATAAGCAGCTTTTCCAGAAAATGGATGCAACAATAACCCCTGAGAAATTACTCGACCCGAGCACATGCCAATGTAGTCGAGCGATTGGCCATAACTCTCCAATGTTCGAAGCAATTATTAAGTAAAACGAATGGAATAAATCATTGCTTGAGCTGAGTTGATGCCAACTCGATCGAGCAGTCTACTAGAATAAGCAATCGTTTGTTTTAAAGGGTTTTGTATATGAGTTCATTGTGTTAACATTGTATTCTATGTTTATTGGTTCTTATGGTTTAATGCGTGATTCTATTCTTTAAACTATTTATTGACCATTTGAATTGATTGTTATGTAAATAAATTCTAATATAGATATAAAATGAATCTAGATCATATAAGGGAACTTAATTGATTATATCAAAAGGTAAGTTAAATGATTTAGGAATCATGATATCATTCATGACTCCATTCAACATTTTAGTCATTTGATAGTATATAGATACTGATGATTGAATGATTGTATAGGGATTTAGACTTTGAGAGAAGATAGATCAATAGAAGAGACCTTGGAATGAAAAATGATAAGTAGGCAACGCTTTCCGGGTCGGGCCCGACCGTAGTGATGTTAATTGTGGTTACATCGATTTAAATTCTTGGATAGAAACAAAATAGCATGTTTTTAGGAATCTTTAGGAATGAATTACTATGCTTAAAAATAATTCTCGAACGTACAAGCATTGTCTCTACTATAAATATTTCTAGTTATTGTTTACTTTACTCGCATATATTAATATAAATATCAAATACTTTTATGTTCATAACCATAGTTTTCGTGAGATTAGTAGTTCAAATTTCTCTTAGTCTTTGTGTTCGAGTTTGATATTACATGATCCGTATCCTTGTGGTATTTTAAATATTGGTATAAAAAATAAAAAATAGAGATGGATTATAGTCCGAGCAAGGCGACACATATCAAATTTCTTATATAGTTGTTGATTTATCGTCAAGGTCATAACTTATGTCACACCATCCATAAATCTTCCTAGATAATTTGAGTTTTAGATCGATTTTTTTTTGTTAAATTTGCTCTACATTTGCATTGAATTTACGTTGACAAATATATGACAAAGGTAACACAAAATATCTCTTTTAAATGGCATTGACCTAGCATTAAAATTGCATTGAAATGCAAATGAAAATACCATCGCAAACTGATCGTTAAACTTATGTTGACATAGTGTTACAATAACATTACAAATGACAACACAATGTTAACATGGAGTCTTTTGTTGAAACATCGTAAAACTTGTTTTAAATCTGCATTAGGTTGTTTAACACTATTGTAAAGAAAGTTTCAACGTTGATTCATCGTTACAATGTCAGTATTTTAGTGTTCAAATAAGTTTCAACGGAAATTTGCATTGACTCTAGTGTTGGTAGTATTGTGTATGTTGTTAGTACTAGCGCCATCACCCTCTTCCCTTCTCAACGCCTGCACCAACTCGCTATATCTTTCTTATCCTCAATACCATCGGCCAAGACTCATGGGATAGTGAGATGGGTTCTGGCGAGTGCTTTTGACGAGGCAGTTGCGGTGGATGGAGGCGATGTGGTTGTATCCCGTTGTGTAGGTGACAATGATCAAAGTCGGGTTTGATTTGTTCCTCTCCTTATAAATACATCACCTTGCTCCCCTCTCATCCATTCTAGTTATGTAATAGATTCCACAAATCCTAGAATATACACCATATCTATTTGTAATTTGTTTTTTTTCATCTAATAAAAATGGTTACATGTGACACCTTCTTCGTGGTCACTCTCATGGCGGTTATCTCGCTCAACCATTTCTCCAACTTATCACGTTGATCATTAGTACCTATGGTGGGTTTGGTACTCCTTAGCGGAGAACGACCTTTTTTCTGCCAGATAGGAGTGGACACAGATAGGGTATCCAGATTTTTTAGGGCACTCGAATCGAAATCCGAATGGTAGACAATTTTGTATCTGAACTCGAACTCTGAGACGCCTGTACGCGAGGTTTGGATACTTGATCAATAAATCGGGTACCTACGAGTACTCAAAGCAGAACCCTAATTTCATATTAAAATGATATAATATTACTAAATATTTGAAATGATAGCAAAAACACACATAATCAATCATACAAAATACAATCTTACATTAACATATGGTCGAGAAGAATCCATTCATTCATTATACAAAAAACAAAACAATAAATTGCATCAAAATGCCAAGAAAATGAAAGCTAAAGAATGATAAAAACAACATAATGCATCAAAGTCTCTAAATTCACTTTTAAAATAATAGAACCTTTTTTAGTAGCCTCTGCGAATTGCTTTTTGTGCTCTTTGGCGTCCTCTTTCTTCGATTTAGATCTTTTTTTTTTCTTGTTCCCACCCCTATTTCCTCCACCCCATCCATTGTTTCAGCATCAAACTGCTTGACTGGAAAACCCAATCAACGATTCATTAATATAAACAATGTAAACTAGAAAGAAGAACATGCTCTAACAGAATAGCAGAAACTCGACGCAATAGTACTCTGACGGACCAATAGAACATCGAGAAACTTGACGAAAACACAACCAACTTCGACGACAACAAAACCAGACTCGACGGTAACAAACTTGACGACCTGCTTACTGGTGATGAAGGCGTGAGAGGCGAGAGGTGAGAGGCAAGAGAGAGACGATTCAGGCGAGAAAGATGCAAGAGGCGAGAAAGAGGTAGGGATTGATAGGAGAATATTTTGTAGCATATTATTCTAGATTACAATCTCTACAGTATCTCCATATTTGTTAAGTTAGCATATTATTCTAGATTGCAATCTCCATAGTATTTCCATATTTTTTAAGTTAGCATATTATTCTAGATTGCAATCTCCATAGTATCTTCATATATATATACGTTGTACATCATTCATCAATTCAATCAACCTTTTCACAAACTCTCTTTGCCTATATGGTATCAGAGCACCAAGTCGTAAGACAATTACCCTATTTTTTCTTCTTCTTTCTCTCGCCGTCTCCTTCTTCCTCTATGGCTACCGATGGCGACAACTCGGGCATTTCCCAAGCAAGTGACGTGGTCACCCCCTACAACTCCGCCAACCCTCTTTCGACTCTCATCCATGTGAATGTTTCTAACGTCACCAAACTCTCGACAACAAACTATCTTACATGGAGCATTCAGATTCGAGCCATCCTTCAAGGATACAACCTTGACAGTTTTCTAGATCCTGCCCTCGCTTCGGCAGCGACTGTCATAGTCAACAAAAATGTCGTTGCGAATCCGGCCTATGGCCCATGGTTTCGTCAAGATCGACTGATCTTCGCGGCCATCCTTGGATCGATTTCGATCCCTTGTCAGGCGCTCATTGCCACCGCTTCCACTTCCGGTGAAGCATAGGCCACTTTGGCCTCCATGTATGGTCGTTCGAGTCGCGACCATCTCAAACAGATCAAGGATCAGATGAAACGCCATACCAAGGGCACTAAGACGATTGATGAGTACATGAACTTCTTCAAAACCAAACCGACGAACTATCTCTTCTCGGGAAACCCATGGATCATGGGGATCTCCTTGATCTTATTTTGGGCGGTCTTGGTGATGCGTACAAACCCATTAGAGACGCAGTGAATGCAAAGGATACGACGATCTCGTTTGTTGAATTGTATGAGAAGCTTCTCAATCATGAGGCTGATCTTCTCATTGCTCCTTGGCCCTATCCATCACTGCCAATCACATTCAACAAAAAGCATGTCCATCCTAGCGCTCAGACTCCCGTGGTCTCGTCGAAAACCGCGGCCCGCCAGCGCATCTTTTTTCTTCCCGTGGAGATCCTTCACGTGGCTACCAAGGAAAGTGCCAGCTTTGTGGTGTACATGGTCAAAGTGCCCGCCGCTGAAATCTCTTCCGTCCGTCCAATGGACCGTCAGCATCCTCACAGACCCCTCGCAACGCCTCCCCGTGGCCACCAAGTGCTCATCACGCCACACTTTCCTCGGAGGCGTCTCCAACTTGGATGGTTGATTCCGGAGCTTCTCACCATGTCACATCTGATCTAGCCAATCTTTCCATTCATTCTCCATACATGGGTAGCGATGGGGTCATGCTCGGTGATGGTTCGAGGCTTGCGATTACACATACGGGTTCTTTGTCCTTACCCTCCTCATCACGTCACCTATCTCTTAACCATGTCTTATGCACTTCGTCCATGAATAAAAATCTTATATCTGTCCATCAACTATGTACTCACAATAATGTCTCGGTGGAATTCTTTTCTCATTATTTTCAAGTGAATGATCTCAACACGGGGGCACCAAGAACGTGCGGTCTACTCAATGATGGGGTGTACGAGTGGCCTTCTCTTCCCGTGCTGAACTCCACATCACCCTCTTCTTCCATTCGAGCCCTATCTAGTATCAAATCGAATCTATCCAAATGGCATTCCAGCCTAGGACATCCGACCTCCGAGGTTTTGAATAAAATTATGTCATCGTTTTCTTTACCTTTATCACGAAGATCTACTATGGTTTTCTCTTGTGGTGCATGTTTAAGTAATAAAAGTCACAGACTTCCTTTTTCCACTTCTACTATACGTTTCACTCGTCCCCTTGAATTGATTTACACGGACGTTTGGACATCTCCTGTGACTTCGTTTGATGGATACCGCTACTATGTAATTTTCGTCGATCACCATACTCGCTATACATGGTTTTATCCATTGTAAAGAAAGTCTCAAGTTTCTGAAATATTTCCTCGGTTTAAAGCACTTGTTGAAAATTGTTTTTCATCTCGTATTGTCTCACTTTTCTCGGACAATGGCGGGGAGTTCATTACTCTTCGGAATTTTTTAGCGAGTCACGACATTTCACATTACACAACACCACCACATACTCCTGAACATAATGGGATTTCAGAACGAAAACATCGCCTTATTGTCGAGACGGGACTTGCTCTTTTAAGTCATGCATCCATCCCTCTTGCCTATTGGACTTTTGCTTTTCTTACGGTGGTATACCTCATAAACCGTCTACCTTCCTCTTCTAATTGTTTTAAAACTCCGTTTGAGTCTCTTTTCCAATCTTTCCCAAACTATTTGAAACTTAAAATTTTTTGTTGTCTTTGCTATCCTGGGCTCCGTCCCTATACATATCACAAACTTGAGTCTCGTTCGCTTCCTTGTATGTTTTTCGGCTACTTTCTCACACAAATTGTGTTCCTATTTCTTCATCTTCCCACCTCTCGTGTATATGTCACTCGCCATGTGGAGTTTGTTGAACATCAGTTTCCCTTCTCTTCATTCCCTTCCTCGGCTACCCCCGTTTCCGCCGAGCCATCCGTTCCGTCCTCACCTCCATGCACTTTCATCCCACTAAGTCCCATTCGTACATCATCATCTACAACGCCAACTTCGGCAAGCACTTCATCAGCAACGGCCCCCCTATGTTCTGATCCTCCACAACCGATGACATCCCCTATCTCACCTACCCACGGACCAAACATACCACCGCCCATAAACCACCATCCCATGGTTACCCGAGCTAAAAACCACATCTCCAAACCGACCCAAAAACTTTCTCTTACCAATACCAGCAAACCCCACACTGAACCTACGTGTGTGTCTCAAGCCGTCAAACATCCTAAATGGAGAACAACCATTACTGAAGAATTTGATGTTTTGGTCCACAATGGCACCTGGCACCTTGTCCCATCGAATCCTTCTTACAATGTTGTTGGATGTAAATGGGTGTTCAAAATTAAACATCTCTCTAATGGCTCTACTGACAGATACAAGGCACGACTAGTGGCTAAGGGGTTCCATCAAAGACCCGGTGTCGAGTGCAATGACACTTTCAGCCCTGTTGTTAAGCCGGCGACGATACGACTTGTCCTTAGTCTTGCTGTTACTCGTGGCTGGAGGTTGCGCCAGCTTGATGTGAATAACGCCTTTCTCCAAGGCTCTCTATTCGAGGATGTTTATATGATCCAACCACCGGGGTTTGTTGATCGTAATCGCCCCACACATGTTTGCAAGTTGCACAAGGCTCTCTACGGTCTCAAGCAAGCACCGCGCACATGGTACACAAAGTTGTGTGGCTTCCTTCAAGCTTCTGGGTTTGTTCACTCCCTCGCCGATACCTTGCTGTTCATCTTTCGTCAAGATGATATCACCATCTATCTTCTTGTGTATGTTGATGACATAGTCATCACTGGCAGCCACGCGGAGCACGTGGACAAGTTCATTGCTCTCCTCTCGGTTCGTTTTTCTCTTAAGGATATGGGACAACTCTCTTACTTCCTTGGGGTAGAAGTTATACGTAGCTCTCGTGGTCCTCTTCTCATGCAACAATGATACATCATGGATCTCCTTACCCGTACGAATATGCTACATGCCACACCGGTTCACACTCCTATGGCTTCGACGACATGTCTCTCCTCCAGCTCGGGAACATCGTTAGATGACCCCACAAAATATCGGAACGTTATTGGGGGCCTGCAATACCTTATTTTTACTCGACCGGACATCGCCTTTGCGGTTAACAAGTTCTCTCAATTCATACATCGACCTACGACCGAGCATTGGCTGGCTGCAAAATGTTTACTTTGGTATCTTAGAGGAACGTGGTCTCTTGGTAAATTTCTGTCCTCTAGCAGTCCGCTTTATCTTCATGCTTTTTCTGATGTAGATTGGGGTGGCGATCGTGAGGATTACACTTCTACCGGAGCTCACGTCGTCTATCTTGGGTGAAACCCTATCTCTTGGTCATCCAAGAAACAACGGTTTCCCGCCAAGTCTTCAACTGAGGCCGAATATAAGTCTGTATCTTCGACAACTTCGGAAGTTCATTGGTTGGTTTCTCTCCTCACTGAGCTAGGCGTTTTGATGTCTACTTCTCCGGTGATCTATTGTGACAATGTTGGGGCCACTTAGCTATGTGCTAACTCGGATTTCCACTCTCGCATGAAGCATATTGCGATCGATTATCATTTCATCCGGAGCTTAGTCACTGTAGGCCTTCTTCGTGTTGCACATTTCTCCTCGAAAGAACAGCTCGCCGATGCACTTACCAAACCATTGCCGCGGACACAATTTGACACTCTTCGGATCAAGATGGGTCTCTCGACCGAGACACATCTTGCGGGGGTATGTTAGGAGAATATGCTGGAGCATATTATTCTAGACTACAATCTCTACAGTATCTCCATATTTGTTAAGTTAGCATATTATTCTAGATTGCAATCTCCATAGTATCTCCATATTTGTTAAGTTAGCATATTATTCTAGATTGCAATCTCCATAGTATCTTCATATTTGTTAAGTTAGCATATTATTCTAGATTGTAATCTCCATAGTATCTTCATATTTGTTAAGTCATCCTTGTATATATACGTTGTACATCATTCATCAATTCAATCAATCTTTTCACAAATTCTCTTTGCCTATAGGGACGACCGACGAACATAGACATAGTCGGCGAACATAGGATGGCCGATAATGGCGGGCGTTAGCGTGGCGGCAGAGCGAGAGTGAGAGAGAGAAGCAGGGAGCGAGAGTGAGAGAGACAAGCGGGTGAGGGACGCTGTGTGGGGCGTGAGACAGAAATGAGGGTTTTCAGAAACAGAAATGCTGTTAGGCTTTCGATACTACTTTATTTTTTTTAAATTAACTTTAATTTTACTCTAGCAATCTTGATATTTCCAAATTATTCTGGTGATCCGTGTGATTTACGTTACTCAAACAATTCATGTAATCCAAATGATCCACACGACCCTTGTTATTTATATGACCTATACGACCCATGCGACCTTTGTTATCTATACGACCCATGAGACCCTCGAATTTTTTTTAAATCGTTAGAAATCGCTCGAAAATTGTTGGAAATCGCTGAAAATTCCTCTCAACTTCGAAATATGTTCTCGCTTCTTCTCTCAATTTTGAAATAGGTTTCGTTTCACTTACAAAACTATCAAAGTGTTTTTCACTTACAAAATATAAGGACATGTATGTCTTTTCTCCAAATTTCTTTTTATTAGATTTACGAAGGTATACGTGAAGTCTTTAATTCCTACGAAAGTATCATTGATATTCTTCCCTCTTAACCCTAACCCTAATGGTATTTCAATAAATTATGTAACATATATATAGTAATTACACACACACATATATATATATCATCGGAAATCCGATGTGAAATTAGAAAACCTAAATTCGAACTGAACTCACAGTAATGAAAATTTCATTAGCCGAACCAAAATTTGTAAATTCGAATAATTTTCTGTAAATTATAGAAGAATTTTAAATCCTACCACTACAAGAAAATCAGGTTTTAGGGATTGAAAAATCGGTCCCTAATCCGTCCCTAAACAGATTTAGGGACGGATTAGGGACGACCAGCGGTAGTCCCCAATCGCGCAACTCCAAATGATATCCGTCCCCAATCCGTTCCTAATTAGGGACGAAAATTTCAGTCCCCAATCCATCCCTAATTAGGGACGAAATAAGTAGTCCCCAAACAGTCCCTGGATTGGGGACGATTTGGTTTCTGTCTCTAACAATTGGAGACGGACCACTGAATCCGTAGCTAAATTTATGGACGGGCAACTGCCGTCGCTAAATTTAGCGACGACAGTTGCCCGTCTCTAAAGTTAGGGATGACAAATGTTTCTCGTCGCTAAAATTAGGGACGGGCATCTGCCGTCGCTAAATTTAGCGACGCACAATATTTGTCGTCCCTATTTTTTTTTAAAAAATAAAAAAAATAAAATTTAAAAAAGTTCGATTACATTAAAAGATAAAAATTAGTACACAACAATAATTACAAACCATACATATAACCAATATTTTTAATCCTAAGCCGTTCCGATTAGTCGTGGTCGGAATCACTGCTCTGAACTGCATCCCAATCGATGTTAGGCATTTGCGCTTTCATCATGCGTAGAAGCTTATCCATACGCCTATCTGATCCTTTAGCATGCTTTCTTGATAGTTCAGCATCCTTTCTTGATAGTTCAGCCTCCTTTAGTGCTTGTTCAACCCGTTTGTCGGATTCTTGGAACCTTTCGGATATTTGATGCCGGAGATCGTAATCCGATACTTTTTCTTTACCTTTGGATGAAGTTGAATGTTTTGAGGCCATTACTCCAAGTCCGAAAATAAGACCTTTGTATGGCGTAACTTGCTGTAAAACAAATATCGAGAATTAATAACATTTATAAATAGTGAAATTAGATCATAGTAGAATGTCATTATTATATGGCGTAACTTGCTGTAAAACAAATATCGATAATTAATAACATTTATAAATAGTGAAATTAGATCATAGTAGAATGTCATTTATTACCTCGAGATACAACTCGTTGTACTCTTCCTGACTAAGAGTAGTTTGTGAGCCGTCTTCTCTCGGGGGAATTTGCGATACTCGCTCCGCTGCCATGTTTTCAATTTCACCGTGAAGGCTTTTCGCCTTAGGATCCACCCACGAACCATCTGACTTCTTAACGTGTGTACATTCCAACAATTCTAGATACGATGGTTCGGATCCCTTCTCTTTCGCCTGGAAAAAATAAAAAAGACATAGTTTAATGAAATGTTAATTTTATATAAATGCATAATAATTGAATAAAGCTTACCAGATCTTCGTATACTTCCGCAAAAGAACGGGATCCTGCAGTGTGTACGCTTATCCCGTATCCTGCTCTATGCCGGGATTTACTTGCTCGCTAAATTCTGGGAAATCCCAATATGCGCACATCTGATCCTAAATATCTTCCGCCATCCATTTGGGTTTTCCTTTTATCTCTCGGTTTGCGTTACATTTACCTACGATAGACTTGAGACGCTTTGCCGCATTTCTTTCAAATTCGGACTTTACTAGTCCGGTAAGGGCAGGATTCCAATAAAATTTTTGCTGAAATAATAATAAGCTTATTATATTTAAATTGTAATTTAAATTACTTGATAAAATTAAAAATTGTTTAAAACATACCATAAATGATTTCCACCATCGTTGCTTAATATCTGGATCAGTATGTGTCCAATTGTAACACGACCGATCATAATAAGCTATTATCATAGCTGTTATGTGACGATTAAGTTGATTAAAACCAAACCTACAAATCACAATGAAAGATAAATTAACATTTAGTTAACTATTTATAATTGAGATTTGAAATTGAGTATACGTACCATAGTCCGCCGCTTTTTCGATCAGGGTCTATAAGAGGAAGCTTGCGTCGTTCTTCATCCATTGCTAAAATTTCTTCCACTGTTGGTTCCTCGTATATATCCGGATCGTGATGCAGTATTTGATCTGGTGGTTGTTGCATTTGCGGATGATACGTCATATATTGCCCCGATTGTGTCGATCCAGTGTTTCGGAAGAAATTTGGATTCATGTAATCATCAAACCCTGAATTGGAATGTCGGGAATGAGATGAAAGGTTGCCACTTTCCTCGGACTGAGGGCGGTTTCTCGTTTTACCGCCTCTTCCAACGCGGCGCGACATACTGAAATGTGAAATTAAAATATTACGACACCATCCCCAAACCAATCATCTCAATTTTTAAATTTCAACGTAAATTTCTAAATTTCAGACCAATCAAATCTAGCATCAACACATACTTCTAACATAAACACATAAATAAACAGCTAAATTCCATGTGATTAACCTTAAAATTCCAGCTAACTTAGAACCAATTCCATGCTCCTACCTTAAAATTCCAGCTAATTTAGAATCAATTCCAGCTAACTTAGAACCAATTCCAACACAAAATCGAGGGGTTCAACACTGAAATTGACGGTACCCTTGACCGCGAGCTTCGAACCGGGTGGCGACGGAGGAGGGGAGGGCGGCGACAAACGGAGGAGGGGAGAGAGATTCGCACCCGGCGGTAGATGCGAACGTCGGTAGACCAAAGGCAACGGTGGTAGATGCGACCGTAGGAGGGGAGAGAGCTTCGAACCCGACGGCGACGGAGGAGGGAGCTAACGCGGCGGCGACGTAGGAGGGAGGGTAATGCCGCGGCGACGGAGGAGGGATTTCAGTCAAAGGATCGAGCGTGAAGTCTGAGGAGGGATTTGAATAATTTATATTAATTTGGGGACGGATACAAAAAATCCGTCCCCAATTGGAGACGGGAGTTAGTTTTTCGTCCCCAATTGGGAACGGTTCAACCTTTCGTCTCTAATTGGAGACGGTTCAACCTTCCGTCCCTAATTCCGGGATCGGGGATTGATCGGGAATCGGGATCGGGACGATTGACCGGGACCGGAGCCAGGACGATTGACCGGGGCCCGGGGCCAAGACAATAGATTGGGATCGGGATGATAGATCGGGATCGGCCGAGACGATTGACTGGGAACCGGGGCCGAGACGATTGACCGGGGACCAGGGCCGAGACGATAGATCGGGATCGGGATGATAGATCGGAATCCGTAAACGTGTAATCATCAAAAAACGTATAATCATTGAGAAACAATTCATAAACGTATAATCATTAAGAAATAGAAACAATCATTAAAAACTATATAAGAAACAATCCGTAAATGTTTTAACATGATTCATCATCAGATTCACACAATTGTTCCGTCGACTCTTCTGTATCTGATTCAAATTCGTCATCTTCTTTTTCTTCTATATCTTCAAAAAGATCATCTTCATTTCTTTCGATTTCCTCCATTTCATCGTGCGTAAGTTCTTCAACGCGTACATCGTCAATAGAAATAATCTCGGTCATTTTTTGTTGCATTGGCAATTGTTGTTGTTCCGTGTTGTCGATAAATTTGCCCCTCAGAAGTATCTTCATTGCGACACGCCAACCTGAAGATCTTCTAATATGCGGATAGGAAACGTAACAAACTTGATCGGCTTGTGAAGCAAGAATAAAAGGCTCGTATTTTGCATATCTTCGTGTGGAGTTAACTGCTACAACGCCTAGTTTGTTTACTCTTGTTCCACGACTGATTATTGGATCGAATCAATCACATCAAAATAACATCACTTTTAAACCGACATAACCTACAAAAAATATCAAAATATGAGTCAATATCCAAAATGACATACGTGGTAAGGAAAACATTGTTTTAAACTTGTTTTCTATACCTGGATATTCCAATTGCAAAATTTCCTTTAAAATCCCATAAAAATCTGGTTCATCGATCGATGCACAATCGCTTTCACCTTTCACACGTACACCATAATTCATCGTCGACTTCAATTTCCCATGTTCGTATGTGTGAAAATTATAACCACATGTAAAATACATAGGCCAACTCATAACTTTCACAATCGGTCCTTTGACAAGATCTCGTAGCCACAACGGGTGATTGCCCATCTCAACCTGCAGTACATGTACAAACTTAGACACATCGTCGGAATATTATAAAAGTTATTTATGTAAAATTTCATTACTTACATATTATCCGATCCATGTGGAGAAATATTTTTTTTTAAGTTCTTGGAGTTGAGAATCATCAATGTTCGTATATGTATTCTTCAATATATCATCAAATGTCCTATAAAAAGAAACAAAATTCTATAAATATTACAAAAATAAACAAAATTGTCATTGTGATAACCATAGTTAATTATGGGATTTTACCTTTCAAAAGGCTGTAGATATTCGCAGTTCAATAAAACATATGTATGTGCGATATGAAGATCTCGTTGTGATAACCATATATCTTTCACCTTACCAGCAGATCGACCAATTCCGCAAAATATGTCCGGAACATCTGGTACTGGATATGAATACGCCACACCACCATCAAAATATCTGTCTGGATTTCTACTCCGCGTTTGAACATGTGGCTCGAAGTAGTATGACGTAAAGAACGATATTTCCTCATTGACATATTGTTCAACAATTGATTCTAGTCCGCGTTTGAACATGTGGCTCGAAGTAGTATGAAGTGAAGAACGATATTTCCTCATTCACATATTGTTTCACAATTTAACCCTCCGGTCGAGCTTTTTGTTTGGTTTTTTTCTTCACATGAAACATAAATCGCTCGAACGGATACATCCAACGAAATTGAACTGGACCTCCTAATGCGGCTTTGTGCGGTAAATGAACTGTCAAATGCTCCATAACATCGAAGAATGATGGTGGAAAAATCTTCTCTAAGTTACAAAGTATAGTTACTAAGTTATTTTCGAGTCGACGAACCACGTCCATACTCAGATTTTTCGAACATAAATCTCGGAAGAATAAGCCAATACCTATAACATGAAAGTATCATTAGTGTATTTAACAAATATTCACACTACATATTAATATAAAATCAACCACATACCTCCAATTGCTTCGTGTGCATGTTTGTCCATCAATTCAGAAAACATATCGGAAGTAGTCTTTGCATGAATACATGAAATTCGTGACTTTTCATCCCTAATAACTTTCCTCCTTGAATGTCAACGCACCTTCCAATGTTAGATGCATAGCCATCGGAAAATTTCACATCTTCTTTCAACCATTTCAACAATTTATATTTCTTATCATTTGACAATCTGAAAATCGGGACTGGCGCGTTACCGTCATCACTTATATGTAACTCCCTTTGTGAGCAATACTCTTCTAGATCCTTGTGTAATTTAATATTGTCTTTCGTCTTCCCTGTGACATTCAGTATGATGTTATCGAAAAAATTCTTCTCTATGTGCATCACATCAAGATTATGTCGAAGTTTCAGATTTTTCCAATACGGAAAATCCCAAAATATGCTCTTCTTGTACCAGTTATGAGTAATTACATAACCACCAATTCTCGGATGATTGTTCCCTCCGCAATCTATACTCCTCGGAATACCCAAAGCAAGAAGTCATTCATACAAAATCTCTTCGCCGGTCAAAACTGGAGGAGGAGATTTCCCGTAATGTATCATCAGGAGGAAGAAACCGGCGATGACAATCAAACCAACTCGTCTTTCGTCCATACTTCAACTGAAAAGTATTTGTTTCCTTCATGCAATATGGACAAGCCAATCGACCATGCATTGTCCATCCAGATAACATACTATAAGCTGGAAATCACTTATTGTCCACATGAGAGCACCTCGTAACATAAAATCTTGTCGCCTCGAGACATCGTACGCTTGAACTCCATTCCATAATT
>CM071866.1:37688266-37752794 GCA_036759665.1 Gynandropsis gynandra
GAATCGGAGATAGAGCTACTGAACTTCTAGGACTCATACATACAGATGTATGTGGACCTATGAAAGTTCAAGCCGGAGGAGGATATTCTTATTTCATAACTTTCACTGACGATATGTCTAGATATGGATATGTGTATCTTATGAAACAAAAGTCTGAATCTTTTGAAATGTTCAAGAGATTTCGCAGTGAAGTTGAGAAACAAAGTGGAAAGACCATCAAGATAATAAGGTCTGACCGAGGTGGAGATTATCTGAGTCATGATTTTATTGATTATCTAAGGCAAAATGGGATTTTGTCTCAGTGGACTTCTCCTGGAACACCACAGCATAACGGTGTATCCGGACGGAGAAATCAAACCTTATTAGATATGGTAAGATCCATGATGGGATTCACTGATCTTCCAGTGAACTTGTGGGGCTATGCTTTAGAAGCAACTGCCTATCTACTAAACAAAGTTCCTCTGAGAAAGTCTGAACGTACTCGGCGTGCGCCTAACAGATTAAATCAGATGGTGCAAGAGTATGAGGCTGATCATACAGATGATGATCCCAAGACTTTTGAGGAAGCTATGCAGAGTTCAGACTCTGAGAAATGGTGGAATGACATAGAATCCAAAATGGAATCTATGAGGATCAACAAAGTTTGTACTTTGGTTGAATCTTCAAAAGATTCTAGGCCAATTGGCTGTAAATGGGTTTACAAGAAAAAGATTGGAGCGGACGACAAGGTAGAGACCTATAAAGCCCGTCTAGTTGCCAAGGGGTATAGTCAACGAGAAGGTATTGACTATGAAAAAATGTTCTCCCCTGTGGCAATACTTAAGTCTATCCGGATTTTGCTTGCTTTAGTTGCGCACTACGATTATGAAGTATGGCAAATGGATGTGAAAACAGCTTTCCTTAACGGAGAGCTCCAGGAAGAAGTCTACATGACTCAACCTAAGGGTTTCACATTGTCATCTGATAGTAACATGGTATGCAAGCTACATAGATCCATTTATGGATTAAAGCAAGCTTCTCAGAGTTGGAACATTCGCTTTAACAAAGCAATTGAAAAGTTTAACTTTGTTAGATGCGATGAGGAACCTTGCGTGTACAAGAAGTTCAGTGGGAGCATCGTCATTTTCTTTGTGTTATATGTAGATGACATACTAATTATAGGAAATGACAAAACAACCTTGCGGGAGATTAAGTTTTGGTTATCCGAACAGTTCTCCAAGAAAGATCTGGGAGAAGCAACCTATATTCTGGGAATAAAGATCTATAGAGATAGATCAAGGAGGTTGCTTGGACTATCACAGTTCCAGTACATTGATACCATCATGAAGAGGTATAACATGGAAAATTCCAAGAGAGGCTATCTACCGATAGGCACTGGAATTACTCTCTCCAAAGAGGATTGTCCTCAGACTCAAGAAGAGAGAGAACGCATGAGTAGGATCCCATACGCTAGCGCAGTGGGAGCCATCATGTATTCCATGACATGTACGAGGCCTGATGTAGCCTTCGCGCTAAGTGTAGCGAGTCGGTAACAGGCAGATCTCGGCGAGGAACATTGGAAATTGGTGAAAACCATTCTCAAGTACTTGAGAAGGACTAGAGACCAATTCCTCGTTTGTGGAGATTCTAACTTAGAGTTAGAAGGGTTCACGGATACCAGCTTTATGTCCGATAAGGATGATAGCAGATCGACTGAACTTGGTGTGGTAACTTCGATAAAGGAACCAGTTCCTTTATTATGTGATAATACCGGGGCAATAGCACAGGCGAAGGAACCAAAATCTCATAAAAGATCAAAGCATGTTCTGCAGAAGTACCATCTAATAAGGGAAATCGTTGAGCGTGGGGACGTTCAAATCTAGAAGGTAGAAGGAAAAGAAAAATGCAGCAGATCCACTCACAAAGGCGCTTGATTCAAAAGAGTTTGACAAGGACAAGTTGAAGATTGGATTGAAAAACATGACATGCTGGAATTAGTTCTAGGAATTGTACAACTGTTGTAACTATTTAAGAACTATTTTTATGTCTTATATTTTGAACACTTATGAATAAATGAAAATGGCATTCTTTTATCATTTTGATGATATTTGCATAATATATATGTGTATATATTTTCATAGCTAGTATGATAGAGTCCATGATTAAGTTTAGAAACTTGTCATCATGATAGAGATAATGATAAAGAGAGTCAAGTTTTGGTAAAACTTAATCTAAATCGTTCTTGATTATAGGATAACTAATTAGACATTAGTAATCCGGATAGATCAACATGGATGTGATGATTTCTATTTGATAGAAATTAGTAGATCTCTTTTACTAAATCACATGTATGGATGATGCACATAGAGATGTGATCATTGAACAGACCCTAAGGGAGAATTCTTAATGGTTGCATTACCATTGAACTGTCAATAGGAATTTCTCTGGAAGTATTAGAATATTATGATTTCCTTAGACTTGAGATCAACATGGTAACTAACAAGTTATCTACTATTCTTTGATTCTGGACACCTTATGTCTTAGGATGTATGTTGAAAGGATATTTGGAATGATTAGATGCTTGTGCAGTTAGTGATTGATCAAGATGGAATCCATCAACTCTAGGTAAAGAGTTGGAGCTCTATGTTGTCAGCATCATAATGACTGAAAAGACCTTGGCCAGGGCATTTGAGTGAGAGAAGAAAAGAGTTTATTGCGATCATTCACCAGTCAGTTATGTTAGGCATGAAACATAGTTGATAATCTATTAGGACTTGACAGTTAGACCATGTCCTAGGATTATCCGTAGCTGTAAAGACGGAGGGAAATAATAATATTTTCCTTTTATACGTGGTTGATCTCCTTGTTGGCGGTAATGATGTCTCATCCATCTCTGCACCTAAGCAATATCTTCATGAGTTTTTTCATATGAAGAACTTGGTTTCTCTCAAATGTTATAAAAGGCACACTCACTACTAGAAATTAAAATTTCCAAACGAAATTTGCGGACGGAGCAATCCACACGAAAATTTCTAGACGGATTCGGGACGACATAAATATGGGAAGATAAATTCGTTCGTAATCGGTCCGCAAATTTACGGATGGAAAAACAGTCTAGAAGTCGTTCTTATTTGCAGATGGATTGGAGACAAATTTGGTGGACATTGCAGAATAGGGACAACGTCTAAGCCCGTCTAAAAATTTGTGGACGACAATAAAACCCGTCCATAAATTTGCGGACGACAACAGTGTTCGTCCGTAAATTTGCACACAACAACCTCATCCGTCTATAAATTTGCAGACGGTTTCTGTTTTTGTCCGTAAATTTTTAGGACGGATAAGAGACTGTCCGTAAATTTATCGACGATTGCGGGGTACCTTTTGGATTTAAGGACGTTTTCGGGATGGTTCATCAGCAAATGTTTGGTTTAGTCCACAATCTGTCCTCAATCAATCTAGAAATTATCTACTTAATCCCTCTTACTTTCATCCATTTCTCACACACAATTCTCATATTTTTCATTACATATCTTTGTATTGTTTTTTATTATAATAACATCATTGTCGAGATCAAATATTTTCATTTCTAGATAATGAATGGACAAAAGAAGTGATTCAAAAACTCAAGGTATATCGAAAGAGTTTATAGAAGACGTTACATAGTTTATGACGATGGCGAAAAATGAACAAGTTTATAAAGAACCCAGTAAGTTGGTTTGTACATGCGTCAAATGCAAAAATAAAAAAATTGTTAATGAGAGAACCGTTTGGAATCATATTTATTTAAGAGGTTTTATTCTGAATTATTTCATGTGGTTATCTCATGGAGAGAATTTTGCACCATTACCTAGTAATCCTGTGGAAGAGTTTAGTAGGGGTATTGTACATCATTAAGTGTTTGAAACTTTTCAGATGTAGAAATGAACCCTTATGTGAAAATGGTGGAAAATGTATTCGATGAAAGAAACGAACGTGAAAATATTGAAGAAGATCCGAATGAAGAAGCGAAAAACTTTTTTGAAATGTTAGAAAGTGTTAGGCATCCACTTTATGATGGTTGTAAAATGGGTCTTTCACAGTTGTCTTTATCTGCACAATTAATGAATTTGAAGACTGGAAATATTCTTTCTGAGAATTGCATGCATTCTATATCGCAACTAGTAAAAGATTATTTTCCTGAAGAAAATAATGCAGTAAAGTCATATTATGAGACAAAGAAGATGATGAGATCATTGGGTTTATTGCCATATCAAAAGATTGATGTTTGTCAAAACAAATGTATGATTTTTTGGAAAGAGAAATCGAATTTGAGTAACTGTTGATTTTGCGGAAAAAAAAGATCGGTTTTATTTGACTATAAATGGAAAATTGGTTCTGTATCGTCGTATGTGGTATTTACCAATTACAGAAAGAATAAAAAGATTGTATCAATCTGCGAAGACCACAAGCGACATGAGATGGCATTTTAAGCATTCAAGTTGTGAAGGAGAAATGTGTCATCCCTCAGATGGTGAGGCATGAAAACACTTTAACAAGGTATATTCTGATTTTGAAGCTGAGAGTCGAAATGTTTATTTAGGCCTTTGTATTAATGGTTTAATCCATTTGGGATGCCTGGGAGAAATTATTCGTTGTGACCAGTTATTATGACACCGTACAATTTACCACCTCATACGTGCATGAAAATGGAGTTTTTGTTCTTAATAATACTGATTCACAGGCCTAATCATCCGAATAAAAGTTTGGATATATTTATTCAACCACTGATTGAAGAATTATGGAAGGGAGTTCTAGCGTACGAAGTTTCGAGACAACATAATTTTGTTTTACAAGGTGCTCTTATATGGATAATAAATGATTTTCCAGCTTATGGTATGTTATCTAGATAGACAACGCATGGTCGATTGGCTTGTCCATATTTCATGGGGAAAACAGATGTTTTTTAGTTTAAATATGGACGAAAGACGAGGTTGTTTGATTGCCATCGTTGTTTTTTTCCTGTTGATGATACATTAAAGCTTTTTTATGAAGTATGAAGAAAAATCTTTTTCAAAGATTCTATATAAATCTTTATATGAAAGCGGGATAGTTACCTTTCAGAAAATTCTAATATTTAATAATAGTTGTCGCAACAATAAAATTTTTAAAAGGAATATAGTTGTGTGGAAAATCTCCTCCTCTAGTTTTGACGGGCAAAAATATTATGTATGAACGACTTCTTGCTTTAGGTATTCTTAGGAGTATAGATTGATGAGGGAACAATCATCCGAGAATTGGTGGTTATGGAATTACTCATAAATGGTACAAGAAGAACATATTTTGGGATCTGCAGTATCGGAAAAATCTGAAGCTTTGTCACAATCTTGATGTCATGCACATAGAAAAAAATTATTTCGATAATATCATCAACACGGTAGTGAATATCATAGGAAAAATGAAAGATAACATTAAATCACGTGAGAGTCTATAAGAGTATTGCTCACAGAAGGAGTTACATATAAGTGATAAAGGTAAAGCTTTAGTTCCGATATTCAGATTGTTGAATGATGAGAAATATAAATTGTTGAAATGGTTGAAGGAAGACGTGAAATTTCCTGATGGTTATGCATGTAACATCGGAAGATGCGTCCATATTCATGGAGTAAAGTTATCAGGGATTAGAAATCACGATTTCCATGTATTCATGCAAAAACTATTTCTCATATGTTTTTTCAAATTGATGGACAAACATGCACACAAAGCAATTGAATGTATCGTGTATTTTTTAATAGTATAATGATTAATAATTTAAATATATTAATTGTTACATAAACTAATACTTTACTTTTCAGGTATTGTATATTTTTTCGAATTTATGTATGAGAAATTTGAGTGTAGATGTGATTCGTAGACTGAAAAGTAACATAGTTACTATACTATGTAACTTGGAGAAGATTTTTCCACCATCATTCTTCGATGTTATGGAGCATCTCATCGTTCATGTAATGCACATAGCCATATTAGGAGGTCCAGTTCAATTTCGTTGGATGTATCCATTCGAGAAATTTATGTTTCATCTGAAGAAAAAAACCAAACAAAAAGCTCGTCCAGAGGGTTCAATTGTGGAACAATACATGAATGAGGGGATATCGTTCACTTCTTACTAGTTCAAGCCACATGTTCAAACGCAAATTAGAAATCCAGACAGATGTTTTGATGGTGGTGTGGCATTTTCATATCCAGTACCAGATGTTCCAGATATATTATACGGAATTAGTCGAACTGCTGGTAAGATGAAAGATCTATAGCTATCACAACGAGATCTACACATCGCACATACATATATTTTACTTAATTGTGAATATCTACGATCTTTTGAAAGGTAACATACTATAAATATGGATTCAATTGCGTATATGTATTATATTTGTAATATTTACTTAATTTTCTAACATTTTACAGGATACTTGATGATATATTGAAGAATACATATGTGAACATTGATGAATATAAACTTCAGGAACTTAAAGAAAGAGATTTCTCCACATAGATCAAACAATATGTAAGTACATAATATTTTAAATATAAATAAATTATTTTTATATAATATTCTGATACTTTATCGATGATTATTTTGACGAACGAACCAGATTTTTATGGAATTTTGAAAAAAGTTTTCCAATTGGAATATCCAAGTTTCATTACTACTCTCAAAAAATGTTATCCATACCACGTATGATATTTTGGATTATATTGACTTATATTTGATATTTTTTGTAGGCTGCGTAGGCTTAAAAGTGACGTTATTTCGACGTGATTGGTTTGATCCAAAAGCGGTCGCGAAACAAGAACAAACAAATTAGGCATTGTAGAAGTTAACTCAACACATATATATGCAACATACAAGCCTTTTATTCTTGCGTCACAAGTCCATCAAGTTTGTTACATTTGCTATCCACATATTAAACGATCTTCAAGTTGGTGTGTCGCAATGAAGATACTTCCAAGTGGTAAACTTATCGAAAATACAGAAGAGCAATAATTGGCAATGCAATAACAAACTACCAAGATTGTTGTTATTGATGAAGTTATTGTTGAAACAAATGAAGATGATCTATATGAAGAGATAGAATTATTGTTGAAACAAATGAATCAAATTCAGAAACATAAGAATCGACGAAAGAATTATGTGTCTCTGAAGATGATTCATGTTAACTTGTTATCGGATGTTTAAAACAACAAAAGAATTGTTTCTATTTCTTAGTGAATTGTTAAATCAGTTTTTTTATGTTAACTTGGTCCGTCCCCGGGCCTTAGTTTGTCCCTCGGTCCATCCCTTTTTGTCTCACTCTGTCCCTCGATCCGTCCCTCTCCATCCCTCAGTTCGTCCCCATCCCTCGATTTATCCCTCGATCCGTCCTTTTCCCTATGTCTATTAGTCCAGATTACGGACGGAAGTCGCTCGGGTCGCGTATTTCGGGATGGATTATAGATGGCTCACCATTTACGGACGGATGTGTCAAGCAATCCATAATTGAGGATAATATCTTTAAAGTCGTTCGCATATACGGATCGACAGCTCAGAGCCATCGGCAATTACGAAAGGTTGTTTTAGGTCGTCTGCAATTACGGAAGGCTATTTCAGGCCGTCAGCAAGCTGTTAGTAAATTACAGACGCGTCCTGAAACCGTCTCTATTGACAGACGGCTTACGGATGACACGTTTTCCTATTCGTGATTAAGGACAATATGCAGACAGGCAAGAAAGTATGTTCGTTCCGTTGGTATGTCTCAGGTCGTCCGTTCGTCCCTTCCATTCGTCTGTCCATCCTTGGTCCATTTGGACGTCCCTCGGTCTGTCTGCCCCTTGATCCATCTGTCTAGCCGTCAATCCATCATCGTTCGATCGTCCGTCCGTCACTGTCCATTCATCTGTCACCGTCCCCATCTTCCATTCGTCGATTAGTAGTTTAATTTAAACATTATTTTTATATATGGAATATATTTGTTAAGATTTTTTATATAGTTAGTTAGATTTAAATTAAGTTTAGTTACATTTGGAATAATTTTAGTTAGATTTGGAATGTGTAGTTTAAGTGTTTGTTGAAATATCTACAAAAAATATTGTATGGATTAAGTGAAAAGTTCATTATATAAAATTTTATTCATTAAGTGTAGTTGAAAATTTGATTAGTTTAGGTTAATAACATTAATATTAAATTATATGTGCTTGTTAAATTATATGAGAATCATTTTTAGTATAATTTTTCTAAAAGAAGTAGTGAATTAAAACTTGAAATTAACAACAAATATAATATTTTAATTTAAAATGTTAGTATGTATCGTCACGTTGGAAGATGCGGTAACACGAGAAACAGTTCTACTTCGGAGGAAAATGCTAATGGTTCATCTCCTCCAAAACACACGCGCCAATCCTCCAAAACACACGCAAATTTTATGAATCTTAATTTATTTTTTATTATTGGATCGACACAATATATGTTGTATCCTTATTATCAATAGATTTTATAATCGACCGAGTCAATGATGCATCACGAGCATCAGATGCATCACAAACCTACAATGTAATAACTTCTATCAATGGATGAACAAATGCGAACTTTCTCATTTAGAACCGAGTCGTTAAAATGACGTACAGTGGTACGTAGCACTAAATTCAAATGTAAATTTTTAAATAATTAGTAAATTAAGTGTTAATTTATCTTAATTTTAATTTATGGGTTTGGTTACGATCAACTTTCTCGTCATATAACAAAGACAATGAAAGTTGTTTACGATCGTCCATGTTATAATTAGACCCAGATTGACCCCGATATTTACGTTTTTATAATATTTATTTTAATAAAAAAATTCAATAATAGTTTAAATAAAATATTCATTTCATTATTTCAGCAAAAATTTTATTGGAACCCGAGATTATCGGATTAATAAAGTGTGAATTTGAACGGGTTGTGGAAATTAGTCTCAAAGATATCGTAAATGATTGCAAAAAAGATCGAGAGAAGAAAGGAAAACTTGTTTGGATGGCGGACAATGTCTAGGAACAAATGTGCGTTTATTGAGATTATCTAAGTTTTAAGCAAAGAAGCAAGCTAGCTAGTCAATCTCGTCATTCTGTACAAGATAAGTGCACATACCGCTGGTTCTCGTTCATTCGCGGAAGTTTACGAAAATTTGGTAAGATTTTTAATTTTTTTAGGATTTTATACAATTGAAATATGATTAATTTATATTAAATATATATATATATTTGAAATTTATTTTAGACGAAAGAGAAGGGATCCGAGTCATACAAAGAATTGTTCGAATGTATGCACACTAAGAAATCTGACGTTTTGTGGGTAGATACCAGAGCAAAACATGTTCATAAGGATATTCAGAACATGGCATCAGAACGAGTGTCTCAAATTCCACCGAGAGAAGACAGAACACAATCTTCTCTAAGTCAAAAAGAATTCAACGAGTTGTATCTCGAAGTAAATTTATTACAATTTAATATAATTTTATTACTTATAATTGTAATTATATTTTGATATCTTTTACATTAAGTTACACCGTATAAAGATCGTATTTTTTGTGTTGGAGGTATGAAATCACAACATGCAAGTTCCTCCAAAGGTAAGGCAAATCGACAAACCACGAGTTTCGAAATACCGTATCTCAATAGCAATAAAAATACGAAAGACAATATCAACGATCAGAAAGACGACATCAACGATTAATGAGCATGCTAAAGGAACAAATGCCTTTTGTCAATTGGGATGCATGCGGAAAACGATGATTCCAATGACGATAATTCAGAAATACCACCGAAAAATTTGTGATATACGTTAATTATGTATAAAAATTAATTAATTAATATTATCCTTTAAATTTATAAATTTTAATTTTAATTAATGATAATTATAAATTTTTATTATTTTTGTTTTTAAAAAAATTCTGGACGGACAAAACCTTCCGGACGCCGTCCGCAAAATTGTGGTGTCTTATTCCATATGCAAATTTGTCACCTTCCATATGCAGTCCGGAATTACAGATGGTTTACAGATTGAAGTTTCCGCCTGTATTTGCGGACGAATTACGGACTTGTTAGTTTGGCGACGCGCATTTGTGGATTACTGTCTTCCGCAACGAAAGTTTGCGGCATGTAAGACTTTGATGGGATCTTTCTCTCCCGAAAAAATATGTGTTAGACATCGTTATTGAATGTTGCTTGTTAGGTGTTCGCCCAACCATATTCACTATCAAGTAGAATCACAAACTTTGGACTTCTACTAGCTCGTTATTTCCATATCCAAAGCAATATTATTAGAATTTGGTACTTCGCACATTGCTTGGAAAACGAAGAAACAAGATATAGTTTCCCGATTGTCGATTGAGATGGAATATTGATCAATGGATTTCTTGATATGTGAGTTGAAGTGGTTGAAATCTCTCTTACAGTTTTTGGGTGTCTTGCATACCACTCCGATGCGTATATTTTGTGATAATCAAGTTGCTCTCCATACTGTTTTGGTTTTTCACGAATATACGAATTATATTGAGATTGATTGTCATTCTGTTCAAGATGAGATCGTTCAACGAGAAATTTCTATATCTTATGTGCATTCCAAGGATCACCTCACTGATATTTTTATGACGACTTTGGGATAACATCATTTCTTCTATTTGCGTTTCAAGTAGAGGATTTTTGATCTTCCCGCTCTAACTCGAGGGGACGTATTGAGAATTCTTTGTTGTATTATGTGTACATTCAGTTTACATTCTTATGAAGTTTTCCAAATACGATTTTGGAAACTCTTTGTATATATATTTATCGATTGATTGAATAAGAAGCTCAAAGATAATTGAAATATTACACATTAGACATACAAGTTGTGATTCTCTCAATACATACACTACTAAAAAACCTATCAATATCAACGGATGTATCAATAGATCCGCCAATTGAAATATTTACCAACGGATTCCAACATAACCGTCATTTGAAATATTTACCAAAGGATCATTCTGTAGAAATAGTTACCAACAGATCATTCCGTTGAAATATTTACCAACGGATCACACGGTGAACCATTGAAAATCTTTAATCTTTATCAACAGATATTCATTGTAATTTTTCCAAATTTTCAATGGATATTCGTTGGAATTTTCAATGGACGCCCCTTGAAAATTTCAACGGTTGCCTGTTCAAAAAAAGACAAGACAGTTAAGTGCACAATTTTGTAATTATGATTTTTCCAAGGGCTATTTGTTGGAAGTTTCAAGGGAAGTCCGTTTGAAAATTCCAATGGATGCCCCTTAGAAAAAGTCATAATTATAAAAATTCTGCGACTAACCGTTTTCACGTTTTCAATGGATGCCTCTTGAAAAAAAATGAAAAGTTGTAATCTCACATTCTTTGATTGGATATCGATTTCAATGAACATCCGTTAAAATTCCAACGAATACCCATTGAAATTCGGGTATTTAAGATGTTGAACAACTCATTTTTAACACATTCAACAAAATCTCTTAAATCTTATCAAAATCTCTTTCAAACCAATTAAATACCACATTATGACGATTGAATGATTCACCGATCATAGGGGATAGTTGGCGAGTTCCGGATGAACTCTGCCATCATTCATGTTCGCGATGTCGAGATAAATAATGAAAAAGACGATAATGTTTTAGATAATTTGTAGGATATTTTTGATACATTTTGAATTAATATCTAAACTTAATATTTATTAATTTTTTATTTTTTTAAATTCGTCATAAAATCATCGGATGTCCGTTGATTATACAATCATAACATCTAGACGCATTCGTTGATATATTTAAAATTTTTGTTCAAAAATATCAACGCACATTCGTTGACCATTTCGAATTTTCTCACGAAAATTTTCAACGGATACGTTAATAGTCATTCCAACGGGCATCCGTTAGAAATTTCAACAGTCTTATCCATTAAAATTCGTTGATTTTTTATACGGATTTTGGTCGTTGAAATATCATTGAAAATTACAGCGGATATAATTTCTCAACGGTAGATTATCAACGGTCATAAATCCGTTAGAAATAGCTAATTTCAAAGGAAAAATTATCATTTTCAACGGATTTAACAGTTAGAAATGACATATTTTTTTGTAGTGATATATATATATATATATATATATATGAAATTACGTAACAATGGTAAATTTTGTCCAAACATTATATATTTTGAGAATTATGTGATTTTGAAAATCGTTAGGTGGAAGATGGGCATTTTTTCCAACCCAAAATTTTCCGCTCTACGAAGCAATCTTTTCTCCGGGAAGTCCTTCTCTTCATTATTATCCAAATTATATATTATCCACAAAAAATAAAAGAAAAGAAAAATCCTTAGTGAAAATCATAAAAACTGGAGACTCCAATGCTTTATTATCTCTATATTGCTTCCTACTTCACCAAACAAGACTCTTTGATCCATACGTACAACACAAATGCCAAACATATTGATTAAACCAAAATATAGTTTTAACTGGCAAAATGACGTTAATAAATTCATTGGTTATCCAAATTTGATACTATCATGAATGAGGAGAAACATTTTCATGTAACTTTTATATTATGCACGAGTGAATTATTTTCTTCTATAAAAATATGTTTAATTAGTTGAATATAATGGTATTAATATTTTGAAAGTGAAAATAATTATAAATAATGTGGATGATTACTTGATAACCAAATTGTAATGATTAGGTAAAGAAAGCGTTATAGAGTTGTGGTTGAGGGTAAAGAACTGGATTGAACAATATTAACATAAAATGAAAGTCTTAGGTATATCGTTAGGGTAATGATGGTGCCTAATGATAGTTAAGGTTATAATTAACACATAAAACATTGGATTAATTAAGTGAAATGATGATTAAGCTAAAGCCAAAGCCATGTGCGTTCATGTATTCCCCATCAAGGTTTACAAATTGTACTCAGCACTTGAGCAAGTTGGTTCACTAACTTTTATTTTTGTGTCGGCAAAGTAATGTTTTTTTTAAATATCGTGGCATGAATTAAACTAATCGCATATTTAATTTTAAAAGAAAGAGGCCGACTTAGTTTACTTTTTTAGTATTATCTATAGCATAACAATGCAAGTTGTCTTTGTTTTTATTTTCTGTATAAAGATTAAAAAAGATGTTTAGACAAACAAAAAACTATATCTATTTATGACGTATACAATTCCTTACAATAACACTACAGTGTTCAATAGAGAGGGTGGAGACAAGAGCCCAATAACTCAAAGGGATGTCCACTCTAATATTAAGACCAATGGACAAAAATAGGTTTCTCTAACATTTACCAATTGACTTTAGACTACGAGGTCCCCTATTGGGCACTTAACCAATTTTTTTTTTTTTTTACAATTTTTTCCGCTTTAACGTATTACCAATCCAATAAATTTTGCAAATGTAATATTTTAGAAATATATTAAAATTTTTTTGACAATTCAGATTGTTGAGAAATCAAAAGAAAACAAAGATCACTGAAGTAGTTTCAAATTCAATTGTAAGAAAAAGAAAAAAAACCACAATTATAAGAAATTTATCGTTACAATATCTATTGTTTTATACAGGTTACAAAAAACCCCATAACATTTTTTTAAATAAAAATATTAATTGAAAAATCAGTATATTGATGTTCACTTTTGTATGGATCTTATGACATATCTATTAATATATTGTAGACTACATTTTGATTTTAAAATACAAAGTGAAAAAGAAATGAGAAGAAAAAGAAAGTCAAACTGAAAAAAAGAAGGAATTGTGTGAGGTTAGATAACAGGAATTTGTTTTTGATTTCACGGGAAGTTTATATGTTTTAATATACTATAAAAAGGAGTTGATGCATCTAGGTTTAGGTATCGAATTATTATTGCAAACAAGTGAAAGTTGATCACGATGTTGTGCAAGTGTACTTAGAGAGATATTGAGTGTAGGTGAAAGAAACAATAAGTTGTTTATTTACATCTAACTCTGAGGAAGTTATCTACGGAAGTCTTAAGTACATTTTAATAAAATTCAAGCGTATTTAATAAAAACTGGTATTGTTTCAAATATTTGTGTCTCTTAATTCTTATTATTGGTTAACGTTGTCTTTCTATTGTTTTCAATTGGTATCAGAGCTGGTAACCAAAGTTTAAAGTAAAAAAGAAATAATCATGGAATTGGTTATACGGGGATTAAAGGAAATCCTAAAAACATATTTGTTTCTGGTGGAAAATTGGAAGATCTATCCTCAACAGCACACGGAAAGCAAAAATAGAGTTCTTTATCCAAGAAAGGTGTAAACAACTAAGATGCTGATTTCAGACATTATGGTCATGGATATAATTCTGGAAGACGATTTCTAATGCATTATCAAAGGAACAATCTGGTGAGGTGTTATTTTCGTGGAATAAGAGGACACGAACAAATCACTTGCAACAAAAAATTCAGGTATGATTCAGGTAAGTATGTTCTACCTAAAATTAAGCAAATCTGGATATGAAAAAGTGATTTGTATTGTAATGTGCCTTACATTTCGGCACAAAAAGATAAATCAAATATCTTGTATTTTGACAGTGGATGTTTTAGGCACATGACAGGTTCAAGAGAACTTTTATTAAATTTTGCTGAAATTAAAAATACTGGAAGCGTTATCTTCGAAGATGAAAACAAAGGCAAAATTCTTAGGAAGGGAGATATAGACTCACCTGGATAACCTTTTCTGAAAAATATGCAATATGTTGCTGGATTGACTGCTAATCTAATTAGTATTAATCAATTGTATGACAGTAACCACCAGGTTCAGTTTAATAAAAAAGAATGTATAGTGATGAATTCTGATAATAAATGTGTTCTTACAGGTATAAGATCTTCAAACAATTACTACATTTAGAGTGAAGAGAAAGCGTGTTTCAAAGCAATTGAAGACAATGAATCCTTGTGGCATCAAAGATTAGGACATGTCGATTATCGATCACTGGTAAAGCTATCCAGCTCAAACATGGTTAGAGGTATACCTAAACTTAACCTTGATAAAATTGAAACTTGTAAACTATGTCAATTGGGGAAACAAGTTAAGGTTCATCACAAGAAAATGTCTGATGTTAAGAGTGGAAATTTATTAGAACTTGTGCATATGGATTTGATGGGACCAATGAGGACAAAAAGTTTTGGTGGAAAAAGATATGTTTTTGTTGTTGATGATGATTTTTCAAGATACACATGGGTCAAATTTTTAAGAGAAAAATCTAATACTTTTGAATTGTTCCATTACTTGTTTTTGCAATTGAAAAATACTAAAGGAAGTATAGAACGAATTCGCAGTGATCATGAAAGAGAATTTGAAAATGGTGTGTTTCATAAGTTTTGTAAAAAACATGGTATTACATGAGTTTTCTACTCCAAAAATACCACAACACAGCTTGTTATATCATAAATCGTGTGTATGTACGATCAGGTATGTCAAAAATACCACATGAACTTTGAAAAGGTAAAAAGTTCCAAATCTGAGTTATTTTCATGTTTTGGGGTGCACTTGCTATGTACTAAATGACAAGGAATACCTTGGAAAAATTAATTCAAAAAAGTGATGAAGGAATCTTTCTTGGATATGAAATCAATACAACTGCATACAGAATTTATATTTTACGAATTAGAGCAATTATTGAATATGTGAATGTTGTATTTGATGAAGATCATTTATTTGAAAGAGTTGTGTTTCATTTTTTTACAGATTCATTACAAGGACATAATGAGATAGAAAGTGAAAATTCAAGTGTACGTACTGAACAAACATTGAACGAAAGCAGAATGGAAAAGATATTAATGGACATGAATATCAAAAGCATGAAATGGATTTTACAACGGTACATTGAAATTATTCAATTGATAATGTTATTGGTAATATTGGAGATGGTAGAAGAACAAGTGGTAAGTCCAAGATAAATTATCATTATATGGTTAAATTAGTTTGTTTCACATCTCAAACAGAACCAAAATGTGTTATTGATGCATTAAATGATAAGTCCTCGGTCAAAACAATGCATGAGGAATTAGAACAGTTTGTTAGGAATGATGTTTGGTTGTTAGTACCTCGTCTAGTTAATGTGAATGTCATTGGAACAAAATGGATTTTCAAAAATAAAACCAATGAACTGTGTGAAATTGTCATAAATAAGACGAGATTGGTTGCACAAGGATATACACAAGTTCAAGCTATTGATTTTGATGAGACTTTTGCACCCATTGCTAGATTATTAGATTATTACTTGGAGTTGTTTGTTCTCTTGGTTTTAAATTGTTTCAGATGGATGTCAAAAGCGCCTTTTTAAATGAAAATCTGCAAGAAGAGGTTTATGTTGAACAACCTAAAGATGTTGAAGATCCACATCATTCAGATCATGTCTACTAGTTAAAGAAAACTTTGTATGGATTTAAGCAAGCACCACGTGCGTGGTATGAAAATTGACACGTTTTCAAATCAAGAATGGTTACAAAAGAGGGGGAGTAGATAAAACTTTATTATTCATAATACTGATGATGTCCTTCTGGTAGTACAAATTTATGTTGATGACATTATTTTGGATCAAAATCGTAGGTTAAAGTGAATTGCTTTGTACAAACCATGAAAGAGGAGTTTGAAATGAGTATGTTTGGTGAGTTGAATTAATTTCTTGGTTTACAGGTGAAGCAACTAGATGAAGGTTTGTTTATATCCCAAAGCAAATATACGAAGAATCTGGTCAAGAGGTTTGAAATGGATCAAAGAAAGTCGTCAAATATACCTATGTCAACCACCACAAAACTGACTAAAGACTCAGAGGGAGAGGATGTGGAAGTAAAACTTTATAGAAGCATGATTGGAAGTTTACTTTACCATTCTGCAAGCAGACCTGATTTGTACTTAAGTGTAGGAATCTGTGCCACATATCAAGCTAAACCCAAAAAAATCTCATCTGATGGTTGTGAAAAGCATGATAAAATATGTGAAAGGTACAACAGATTATGACATTATTTATACAAAGGATACTGATTGTGAACTTGTTGGATTTAGTGATGCAGATTGGGAGGCAATACAGATGATAGAAAGAGAACATCTGGAGGTTGTTTCTTTCTTGGGAATCACTTAGTGTCTTGGCATAGTAAAAGGCAGAATTCTACATCATTGTCTACTGCCGAAGCTAAATACATCGCCTTAGGAAGTTGTTGTACACAATTAATCTGGATGAATTAGATGTCGATGGATTACGATATGAGTTCAAAAACTTTTGTTGCTCTATGTGATAATACGAGTGCAATTGATACTTCAAAAAATCCTGTCCAACATTCCCGAACGAAACATATTGAGATTAGTCATCATTTGTTAAGAGAAAAGGTTGAACAAAAGCAAAAGAAAGTGAAATATGTTCCAACTGAACGCCAATGAGCATATATTTTCACAAAACCTTTGGATTTGAATAAGTTTGTTTTTTTAAGAAAATCACTAGGAGTTTGTAAACTCTAATATTTTTAAATGTGTTCTGATTGAATAAAAATTGACAAGTTTGAATTTTTTTTATCTTATTGAGAAAAAGAAAAATAAAGTATAAGTTTTGATGCTTAGTTGGACACATTCATTTTTAAGTACACTTAGCTTGTTATTAAGTACAGTTTAAAATTATTTGAGTGCACTTATTAAGTCACTTACTCCTCTAATAGTTATGTGCGAAAAATTTTGTGCAGATATAAGAATAACTGTTATGAGTATAAGCTCGGGTCTAAGTTGAGAGATATTCAGTTTCAGTCATAATGTCCTAATGATACAAAACAAATTTTTGCTTAATACTTCTTTATGTTGAAATCGATACATAAAAGTATTTCCGTAAAAGGTAATCAAAGAGCTTGTTATATACACAAAAGAATATCTAAACAATGTCCTAGAAGGTGATGACTTTTGAATTTAAAAAAAAGGTGTATATGAAGTTTTAAATTGAGTGAATAAAAAATTTGAGTAAATGTAATTAAAGTCAATCTTATGAGTTATTTGATCATTCTTAACAGATTGAAATTTCACTTAAACATTTATTCAATTAGATAATATTTGATAAATAAAAGAAAAGCAAACAAAGTGATTATTTTTGAAGAAACATGTGGTTTATTGAGAATTTGGTTCATGTGATGTGTTATATAGGCAGTTGATGTGACTGGTGCAGTTTTCTCTTTTAAAGTTTTTGTAATATCTCTTTGAAATAAAATTGCTTCACTTTTGAATATATTTTTGGAAACCCTAATTGATATTGCCAAAGAAGAAAGTGCAGTTGCTCTGCAGAACACAAAAAACAAAATTAAAGAAGAGAGATAACACAAACGGATCAGGAAGCAGGACAAAGCGATGAGAAGAAACGATCATTTAAAACAATGAAAAATTTCGGATAGACGATCTCGTATTTATCGACAATCCATCGAGAATAATGGAAATCATTTCAAAATTATTTCTAGAAAGAGAATGGCTCCAAAGAAGGTGAATGCAAAACCTATTCCACAACCTACAATATCGATTGACTCTTCGTCTAGAGCAGAACGATAGAGAGGGAGTTCAAGCTCGTCATCAGACAGAAATGTTCAACCAAATGAAGCTGAAAAGATTTAGAAACTAGATATGGACACCAAAGACAACCCGCGCCTCCAGAGATTTCAAACCAACAAGGTACCACACGAATGACTCCTTCAAAAGCTTTCTCGAAGAAATTTTATTTAGAAATAGGAGCTTCAAGGTATGGAATTCTAAAAGAAAGGGACATCTTAAGTGAGAGATGTCTAAATGTTAATTAATTCAAACATTTACCCTTGTAGGATGTACTGGTTGAACGAAGTCTAACTAATACAGTGACAAACATTGTCCATGTATGTAAGGAGTTAGTATATGAGTTCTATACAAACTTTAACTCAGAAATTGACAAAATAGAGTTAGATATGTTTGGTCAAATGTACGTGAGGGGGAATGTTCTACGCTTTGATGCTGAGTTGATTAACAAACTTTTGGGTACATCAAACGTTAAAACCTCGAGGGTAAAAGAGCTGGAGATAGACCTTGATACGGACAAGGTCACCCAAGAGCTGAAAGATAAGGAATTGATGAGTTGGCCGAGACAAATTCCAAATTCCAAGCTGAATTGGGGAATATGCTTTGTTGAACAAAATTTGTCAAACCAATTGGATACCAAACAAGAAAACTGATGGTATTCGGCATGATAAAACAGTCCTGCTATATTGTGTGAAGAATAAGATTCCTGTCAACTTTGGAAAAGTCATTTTTGGATCAGATAATTGGACTCAGATTTTCAAATGCACGAAAATTTATTATGTGTTTTATGTGCCTGATTCAGAATATCTTGGTTCAGCAAATTCTTGATCTTGTTGATAAAGAGGAAAGAAGAGAGAAAATTCCTCCTTAGATCATATTTGAGAAACGCTATGTCAGCAAGATGTTAGCCACGGAAGAAACAAGGAACAATGAAAATGATGTTGCACAAGACATCATAAATTTAGAGAAGCATCTCGCAGACGTGGTGACCGAGCTACAACATATTCAAAAGGAATTAAAGATATTGGCAAGGCTGAAAAGAGTAAATCAGTGTAGTGATAAGTTCATATTGTTTATATTTGTCTGTTTTTGGGTCTAATATGAATTTTTGAATTTCAAAAACACGGGGCGAACAAGAGATGAGGGTTTAAACAAGTGAAGTTGCGGGAAAAAAGGCCGCGAGAAATTTTAATACACTTTAAATGCACTTGATTTAAGTCGAGTTCATTTTATTCCGAACTCGTTTTTTATTTTTAAGTACACTTGTTTGGTTGTTTGATCTGCACTTGTTTTTAAGTGTACTTAAATATCTGAACTTATGTGGATGATTGTGGATGCATTTATGTGTTTGAATTCTATGTTTTATGCATTTTCCGATGTTTGTGTTTATGTGATAAGAATTTAAAGGGGAGATTGTAAATCCAATATTTTAGGAATGTGTTAAATCTGTTTTGACAATTAAGGTGGTTGAGAAATTAAAGGAGAACAAAGATGGCTCGAATAATTTCAAATTCAAAGTGGAAAAGGAATGAGAAGAAAATGGGAGTCAAACAGAAAAAGAGACGCAAAAAGAGGAATTGTGGAGGCTAGATCACGAGAATTTGTTCCTAGTTTCACGGGAGTTTAGGTGTGTTAACACACTATAAAAAAGAGTTGACGCATCTTGGTTTAGGTATCGAATTAGTACTGTAAACAAATGAAAGTTGATCACGGTGTTATGCAAGTGTACTTAGAGAGATATTAAGTGTATGTTAGAGAAACAATAAGGTGTTTATTTACATCTAACTCTGGGAAAGTCATCTGCGGAACTCTTAAATACATTGTAATGAAATTCAAGTGTACTTAAAAAAATTGATTCGTAAATAAAAACTAGTATTGTTTCACATATTTGTGTCTCTTGATTTTTATTATTGGTTAACGTTGTCTTTCTATTGTTTTCAAATTTAAATCCACACAAATTACGATTCACAAATTATGTACAACACGAATACATTCGTTATCGAAATTCAAACTGTCACACTGTCACAAGTGAAGATATGGATTTGGATGGGTCCATAGCTTTGTTATACATGCAAAAGGGTCAATGTCTCTTGCATCGTTCTTGATCTTCTACTTTGATTTATTCACTTACTAAAATTGAACTCTGATATATAGCTAAAAAATCTTTTGCTTTTTCAGGGTTCTGTTAAGGCTGATCAAGGACTTAAGGACGCCAAATTCGAAAAAATGTTACGGCTAAAAAGGGATGCTATACATCAAATCGTAAACCCAAAACCTATGTCGTTTAGTAAGTTCAGGTGGGATCCAATTCGTCTTTTTTATATATTGGATGACACTAACCCTCACCATAAAATACGAAGTGATTTGAGATTTATATTACATATCTTTAAAAATTTAAAATTAACAAAAAAAAATCTAACTAGTCCAAATTAAAACCTTTAAACCTATACCTAATAAAAAACCTAAAAAGAAAACAAACTCTAAAACGGAACAACTTCAAAAATACCCTTAAAATACTATTTTGACTTCAAATCTACCATTCTCTAAAAAAATTAACTTCAAAATACCTTATAATAATGATATTTCGAAATTATCCATGCAACCCAATGCGACTCAGAGTGACCAGTGCGACTTAGTGCGGCCCAAACAATCCGGTGCGACCCCAGTGCGACCCAGTGAGACCCAAATGACTCATATGACCCATAAGACCTCCCAGTGTGACCTAGTGCGATCAAAACAACCTATTTGACCCATGAGATCCTCCCACTGCGACCTAAACGACCCATATGATCCCTGAGATCCTTCAGTGCGATCTAAATGACCCATAGGATCCTTCCAGTGCGACCTATAAGACCCTCGAAAATCGCTCGAAATCGCTGATAATCTCGAAAATAGTTAGAATTTGCTTTCAACTTCGAAATCAGCTCGCTCTCTCCTTCCAATTTTGAAATATGTTTCGTTTCAATAATAAAAATGAAATCTGTTTCAATAATAAAAATGTTAACCGCTGATAAAATATAATAGCACATGTATCGTTTCTTCATTTTTTTATTAAATTTATAAAGTTATTCGTAAAGTGCTATACACTACAAGGTATACTTGATATTCTACTCCCTAAAACTAATAACTTTTTTACTATTCTTATATTATTTTTAGGTATACTTGATATTCTACTCCCTAAAACTAATAACTTTTTTACTATTCTTATATTATTTTTTACCCCTATAATCTTCCGACTTTGAAGAGTAAAAATATATCAGAAAACCTCATATTGAATATAGACTTATTGAGTTCAACTAAACTAATAATACTCCACGCATAAAGAACTGGATTGTATTCCGCCAATTTTGGAAACGCATGACGATGATGATGATGATTTCGTGAAACCAAAAGCCAAAACGGATACGAACTCCATAGGTAAAGTCGTATTACTCGAATGAATGACATGTTGTATGTTTGAGAAAATCTGTTGTTACTATTACTCTAAAACAAATTACCAACATGCAGTTTTGTTCCTTTTTTTCATCAAAATTCCAAATAAACAGAAAAAGAAACCCGAGGGAAAGAAATATCACAATCATGGACTATCAATGAACAACCACCTGTTGGTCGATGCCATCAATCAGCATCACCGAGCAGTGATGGTGCACCATTTGCCATCGCCCATTGTGAAACTCATACACGTTTGTCACGTGGAAGGTTCCGCCATCAGCGTTCAGATACGCCTTCATGGTCACCCACGCCGTGTCTGTAAGGACCCGAGCACTTACATCGTGGACCTGAAAGTCGAACCCTTGTTCCCAGCTGAAACAAAGTTGCCAGCTTTGCATCACAGCGTTGTACCTTAAAACGCGCCAAGGAGAGAACAAAGATGGTTTAATATGACTCCAAAACCATTGACACAAGACTACCTAAGTTCTTTCATGATGGCTAGACTGAACCTGTAAACACGGGGATTGACAAAATAGCTTGTCAACTAGCAATTAATTTCATGTCATCGATTCCTTAAGCGATGCTATAAGTCGGGAACTTAATTGAGATATCTAGTCTGGGGTTCTTCCTGTCACTAAAAACATACAGACCTTTCCTTGTAAATCTGTCATATTTTTAGTATCTTGCCTATAACAATTTTGGCTGTCAACTTATTCTCATTAAGAACTGCACAACACCATTCTGCCAGGCAACAAGTTAAATGTTCAGAGTACATTCTAATAACAAAATCCAGCTTAAGGATAACATCAGAGGGATCCACATTACAACTCATGCAGTGAATATGAATCAGAACCAAAATTGAGCAAGCATACACAGACGTGATAAGAGTTACTGACAATGTAAAAATGGTATTAAGACAATCCTTAGAACCAAAAGTGAGTAAGATGAGATGTGGTATTGATACCCGGAAAAGCGTTCGCCTGAGGCGTGGATACACTTCACATAGTCTGAGTACAACCAGAATCGTGCCATTGCTTGCAGAGACCTCTCTCTAATAATGTTAAAAAATTCAGTATTTGCATTCATAATTGCTCTAGTAGCTGCATAGTATGCTTTCCAACCATTAACTGGGGTTATATTATCTTGCTCCAAAGTAAAATCCTGGTAGAAATTGCCACAGAGAAAACAAACATCGAGAAAATGGGTCAGACCAGCAGTGGAAGCATCTAACATAAGGCCGCAGAGGATATCCATTTATTCAAGAACTCAATAATCCAAGAATCAGGATAATTTTAGTTGTGAAATATGTGCATCTACACGTCCAAAAAGTTCCATGTTCAAGACGAGCACATAAGGTAGATGTGTGATCACACAACTCAAACTACATGACTTAATCAAAACAAAAGGTAGACCCATGATTTTCAAACAAAATAACACGCTGAATTCTTGGATCCGAACACAAAGCTAATCAGAAAATGTGCAGTCTCCGGATTGTTGAAAAAACAAATTCAATTCAAATAACTAAGCCTGCATAACTGATACTCCCTCTGCCAAAAACTTTTCTGGCTATTCTTACATAACAATAACATTGCGCACTTCAGCAAATAGATTATCATCAATAAAGGGTTTAAGTTTGTGATCATATCCACCCCCAAGAGTATTCTGTATTTCCATTATTCCATCATCACCCGAACTGCAAATGCTTCGTTGCTTTGTGAACTAAACATTTAAGATTTATTTCTTAAATTCAAATTCCGAACAGCGAGCATTGAAGAAAAGTTCTCAAAGCCACCACTCGAGCAAGACAGAAAAAGTCGAAATCACAATCACAAACTGCAGAATGGATAACGAATGATTATCGAGTCCAATTACCTTATGATAAAGAGCTTTCCAGGCATTATCGTCATTAGCAGCCTTCCTCATCAAGGAATTCGTCATGGATAACCGGCACAAGCTAGGATAATCCAAGTAGCTGAGCGCGTGGGTTGTAATCTCCGGCACCAACTGCTCCATCATAGACACACCCGGCTTATCATCAGTGACCACCGTCCCGTTTGCTACAGTGGAACCCGTAGCCGCCGCAGCCGTCGTCTCCGGTCGCCCGCTGCCGCCCTCCGGAGCGGACTCCGGGATGCCGTTGACGCTACCGTTCGCCAGCGGCGTCGTCAGTGTATCAAGCTTTGTGCTACGAGGGGAGGATCGGAGGGGGAAAAGAGAAAGAAAGAGAGAGAGACCGGTGAAAATTGCGACTAAGACGAATAAGAGAGGTTGATACTGCGGCAACAACGAGAGGAAGCGAGAGGGGACAATTTCCATTGAAGAGACATGAAAGCTACTCAATACATAAACAAAAATCCTAGAGGAGAAAATTGGAAGCAGACGAAATTAGGGTTTTGGGGTGTAGTTCGCTTAGTTCTGCCGAAACCCTAGAATTGGAATCGGAAAAGTTTTGGTAGGACGAGGAGAAGAGAGAGATGGCAACTTCTCCGACTCCGTAACAGACCACCGCAATGTTAACCAGTGGGGTACTCTAAGAAATACTCTCTAATTTTGAGGGTAATATAGGTATTTTCCGATCAACATACGACATCGTTTATTATCTGGTATTCGAAACGAATCTCACATCTTTCACGTATTTTTCTTTTTCTAGATTCTGATAATTAAATTGTTTTTCTTAAATTATATATTTATATAGAATTATATATTTCATATATATTAAATATATGAATTTAATATAAAATTTAATAGAATATATTATTTCTTATTTTCATAAAATATTTTTTGATTCAACAGTTGATTGGATGTCGCAAAAGGTATTCTATCTCTAATATATTTGATAACCATAGCTCATGAGTGAGGAATGAGGCTCTCTATGAACGGAATCTGCAGTTATCTTATGGTATTCTGTCAAATATGAAAGATCTTTTTGAATATCCTTTTTTGATGGAAAAATGTCAATAGTAAAGATATTCCTTTTTTTATGTGGATTCTGCTTCATATTGATTTCTTAAATCATTAATGTCTTTTTACACTCAATTATAGATGTATTAAGATTTTCTTCAGGATTCGTGCACATTTTCAAAGACCCGTTGTCAAACTCAATCTCATTTAAAAAACTTATTTTCAGGAGCTGAACGGGAAATGGTGTCAACTGCTACGTCTCAACGCATTTCGGGAGAACTAGTTAATTCTGGGTTCGAATGGCATTTCACCCCTAACCACAATTCATACGCTGATTTTCAACATCAGTCGGTTGGGACCTCCATTTAGTTTCACCAAGCTTCATCCTGGTCATAGATAGCTCATTTAGGTCTTATGCTTTCATTTTTCAAAATAGTTTGGGTAGGGGTTGCCAAGCTTGACTAATAGAATATGGGTATCCACGAGAATGCATGTCATTTGCCACCTTCGTGAAGAGCTATACGTACCCAAAATTTTCCACCACGGCGTACATTTCGTGTCATTGCTCGTCGCCTGCTTCTATTTGTCTAGATGTGATCCAAGCGGGTTCAAGTGCTTGAAGAGCATATCTGCCAAAACAATTACGATTATACCACGATAAAAAATTCTTTTTAGTCTTCCTTGATGTTGATTACGAAATCTGGTTCTTTTTGGGTTATAGTTGATGGTTTTTTTTTCTAAAATTTGAAATTCTATCTCTACTACAAAACTGGACGTGATAGTTTCTTCTTATCAGACCATCGCAAATAAAATGACTAAAAAAACATTGTATTAAGATATAGATATAGTTAATGATTAATAAGGTAAATTATGAGATTTTTTGAGATAGGCGTTTCAACTATTATTAGATATTAGAATTTTCTGAAAGATAACGATCCCGCTTTCATATAAAAATTTATATAGAATCTTTGAAAAAAACTTTTCTTCATACTTCATAAAAAAGAAAAAGACTTACTCTCTTTAGATGTGATACTATTTTATTTTTCTATAAACAATTAAACACATTCTATTTACTTTAATATCATATATTTTCTTAATCCTTATGTAAAACCCAACTCATTGATGATTAATTAGCAAAAAAAGAAATCAAGGAAAAAACAACACCTTAATTAAAAGGCATAATATCAGATATACTCTTGTAATGCTATATCACTTCCCGCGTACCCTTGAAAACCTAATGAAAAAATAATGAAAAAAATAGAGAAAAGACAATTTTGGCCTTATTTTTTGTTTGTAAAAACACATACGTTTTGAAATTTTGAAGTTGCCACCAATTTCAAAGTTAAGAAATACAAGTAACGAGAGGAGATTTAGAATTTTCGAGCGATTCTGATCGATTTCGACCGATTTTGAGCGATTCCGAGCAATTTTCGAGCGTTTTGAGCAATTCTGAATGATTTCCGAGTGATTTCGAGCATTTTCGGTCGATTTCGAACGTTTTCGAGCGATTTCGAGCGATCTCGGGCGATTTCAGTCGATTTCGAGCGATTTTTTACCGCTTTCGATCGATTTTGAGCGTTTTCGGATGATTTTTGTCGATTTTGGACGATTTCGGGGCTCACATGATCGCATAAGTCTCACAGGGTCGCATGGTCGCACATGGTCGCATGGGTCTCACAAGTTCGCATGGTCGCACAGGGTCACATGGTCGCACAGGGTTGCATGGTCGCATAAATCTCACAGGGTCGCATGGTCTTACTGGGTCGCATGGTCGCACAAGGGCAATTTGGGAATTTAAATATTTATAAAGATATTTTTAAATTTTTTAGGAAATGATATATTTGAAGTCAAAATAGCATTTTAAGGGTATTTTTGAAGTTACCACTAATTAAAACGTGAAAAAACAACAAAAAATTGAGAAAAAGACCTTAATAATTCATAATAGTAAACAATCCTAATCCTTAAAAATAACATAAACTTCAAATTTTAAAAACCCCTTTTAAAAACCCTTTTGGTTAACATAGTCTTAACATGAGTGACTTTAATTTGAACTTTATGGATTCAAATCCTTTATCTTATTTATTTTGTATTCTAAATCTATGCACATTTTGTTATAAATTTATCTGATTTATATAATTTACAGAATATTATTTAAATTTTAAAGTTGACGAAAATGAATACAAGAAAAGTAATAAATGGGAGTTCGGGGTTATAAGTAGTGGTGGACGTTTCGGTTATCCGGACCGATCCGGACCAGACCAATCCGAATAGCCTGTGAATGCAGTAAAAATTGGATCGGAGTTTGTTCGTGTTGTTTCAGGTAGTTGAGAAAAATAAGGGAGGTGATTTCAAATTAAAGGAGACTGGAGCAAGTCAACGAGAAGATCGAGGAGAAGATTGAGGAACCAAGAGAATCGACCGGATTCAAAGCTGAAGAGATTTCAGCATGACGGCGCGGCGGAAGAACCGGTGGTGGTTGCTGAGCCGAGAGAAAAAGGCAGATAAGTTGATCTGAAATGAAGGATGATGATCAACAAATCTGTGGAGATTATCTGAGTACACAAAACACAGAATAAGGGAGTTCAGGTTTTAGGTGTACTTAATTGGTCAGTACCGTTTAGGTACAGAAAACAGTGAATAGGGGAGTTCAAAGTTTTTAGTTGTACCTAATTGGATACTGGGTGGTGAGTGAAAACAGTGGTGGTTGTATTTACACGTCTAACTCAGGGGGAGTTATCCGCGGAGGTCTTTAGTATATTGTAGAAACCAACAAGTGTACCTAAAGATTGACAAGTAAATAACATAACTGTTTGATATCGTCTGGTCTTTTAAATATCGATTCAATAGTCTATCTTCTACAAGATTTTATAGCCCAATCTATAAGATATATGGATTACTTAGAAAACCTATATGGATTCTATATCCAAAACCCATTCGGATTCGGGATAACCTGAACAACCCAAACAACTAAAAAAAACTGATTAAACCTAAAGTTTATGTTTTCCTTTTTCCTCATCTCTTCTCTTCACAATTTCTCCTCTTTGCGCCTCACCCTGCATCTCACCCCCACGCCTCCATCGTCTCCTCTCTTGAGTCTCACCCTTTCTACGCTTCCTCTCCTGCATCTCACCCTCATGCCTCCGTCACCTCCTCTTTTGAATCTCACCCTCTTTGTGCCTCCTCTCCTGCATCTCACCTTCACGCCTCCGCCTCTTCCCCTTCCTCTTCTGAGTCTCACCCTCTCTGCGCCTCCTCTCTTGCATCTCACCCTCACGCCTCCGCCCCCTCCTCTCCTTCCTCTCACCCTCATGCCTCTGCCACCTCCTCCTCCCGAGTTTCACCCTCTCTATGCCTCCTCTCCTGCATCTCACCCTCACGCCTACGCTGCCTCCTCTCCTGCATCTCACCCTCACGCCTTCGCCGCCTCCTTTCACGAGTCTCACCCTCTCTGCGTCTCCTCTCCTGCATCTCACCCTCACGCCTCTGCTGCCTCCTTTCCTGAGTCTCACCCACACGCCTCCAACTCATTTCCTAAGTCTTACCCTCACGCCTCCGCCTCCTCTCCTAAGTCTCACCCTCACACCTCCATCTCCTCTTCTGAATCTCATGCCTTCGCCTCTTCTCCTTTCTCCTCACACCCAAAAATTCACCCTAAATCCAAAAAACTCGTTTTAAAACCCGAAATACCTAATCTAGGCAACCAAAAAACCCGGACAACCCAAAGAACCCAAAATATTCAAATAACCCAATTACAATTCGGATTTTTTTGGTTCAAATTTCAAAACCCGAACGATCCGAACCCGAATCGAAACTCAAACCGAAACCAATTGGGTTCGGTTTTTTATAACCCAATAAACCCGAACCCGTACCGAACCCGTACCGAAACCCGAAATGCCCATCCCTAATTATAAAAAAAAGGTGACAAAGGATTACAAAACATTGAGGTTTCCATCAATGGATGACATAAAGAGTACATACATTTTCGTACATGAATTAGTAGTTCAACTTTTCTTTATTAAATAAAAAATAAAATAAAAATTAAAGAAATCTCCCTCCTATTCCTAGGGCTATAAAACTTGCTTGGCAAGTTTCTGCTAAAACCCTAAGCCTGAGTGCTCACTAATTTCCCTAAGATAACAAAGTGATGAAAAGCAAGATGGTGCTGCTGAGCAGAATCATGATCCAACCACTCTCTGGCCGCCACCGCCTCATTTTATCAGAACAAGTCGTCGTTATAAACATCGAAATTCGCCTCGAGACTAATCGGATTGTCGCCAAGCATACGAAGAAAAGACTTATCAAGAGAATTCCAAGCTCTTTCCTCTCTAGATATGCTTGCTCTCTTGCAATCTTCTCCATATCAGTTCTAATTTTAAGCATATAAGAAGACTATAAGGTCAAACTGATATAAACCCTTTTCACGTATCATGTAAGTTTCGATTATCGATAGGTTAAGCAGAAGAGTACTAACCTCAACGCGTTGTTATCTCTGGCCAACGATTCTACACGGGAAATTACAAGAGTTTTCCACAAGTTTAAATCTTGGAATCCCTTTTCCTGCATGAATAGTTGGATAGAGTTTAGGTTGAATTTGGAAAAACGGATATTGTTGGTGGGTGAATTATATGACAGAAGATCAGATGTATGCTCAGGCTGAGATAAACAGAAATGTGAATAAGGAGAAGAAAAATCTGTAATCAATACCATTTTGTCTTTCCAATCCATGAGTTGTCTGATTTCAGCTTTGCTTTCCTCCATAAGCATTAGGGTTTTGTTTACCTCCAAGCTAATCTCCGGTGCTCTCTGGTTCATTTCATTTACATACTCCTCCAGAACTGATAAGTTCATCTCGAGCGACTTCACTTTCTGCATCAACACTTTTAACACACTATGCTTCTCCCTAAACTCATATTTCTTGTCACTCCCGCTGTTGTTCTTCAGAACATCATCTTTCTTTTTCTGATCATCAATTTCCTCGCTGATCTGCGCTGTTCCATTGCTTTTCACTTTCCTGTCTCGCTTTACACTGATGGTTTCAATTTCTCGGTTCAGTTCAGGCACAATATGTCTACCTGGGCGAGTATCTGATGCAACAAACAGATCTTCAAGCATTCTCTCAATGGCATCAATGCCATAGACCTCAACAACACTCAGAGTACAGTAAAACTCCGATCCATAGTGACTAAGTAGGTTAAGTTTGAGATACCTAAGCCATTTGGGTTCCAAGAGCCGAAATGTCTGACTATGTTTCACATTTGCAGCCACAAAATTCCCAACTGGCGTCCACATCTCAGTTGGGTAATTCAGGCTCCCTGACAAGCTAAACTCTTTGAAATTTGAAGAGTAATGCTCGAAATTTGCAATTTTTACAGTGTCAACTAGCGTCTCTTCAGCGAGTTCAATCACGACAAACTTATCTGATACAGAACACGGGTTTCTCAGATATTTATCATGATCTTTCTCAAGTACATTGCTAGCTCCTTTTGCTTCTTTGTTATGAGCCACAACTTTTGCACCCTTCATAGCAGAAGCAAAGTTATACCCCGTTCCATCTGGCTCTAACCTATAATGAGGCGCGTTTTCAGGCACAGTTGACTCAGCAGAGCCATTTACTTCACATATTTCTTTGTCAAGAGTGACATAGTTGGACCCACAGGCTTCCAGAGTCTTATCTATGATCTCTTCTTCAACAACTTTGCAGACCGACAAACCATTGTTTCCCAGAGCATGCTCGAACACATCCTCTAGCTGATCCTTCTTCTGTAAACACAAGTTGCTATCTTTTGCAGTCGCTTCAGAAAAGACGGTACCAATGGGACTTGTGGAATTCTGAATCTCCAATACCGAACCGTTGGTGATATTTTCAGTTCCATCTACAAAAGGATAGAATTTATCAGAGTTTGATATGATCTCAGTTCATCAAGTTGCAACCTCAAGAACGCTTCCAAGCTCCCAGGAAGAAAAATTTCATCTACTCTCGTTATTTTTCCCCTCATCTTACACTTAACAAGGCATCTAATAGATTATCTAGACAACCAAAGAGACAGTGCAATATAATCATTTCTATCTTCCACTCCCATTTTCTGGGCAACAAGACATCATTTGCTTACTTAGAAAGGTAAAAATTCCACACTTTCTTGCCAAAACAAGCAATGAATCATGACATAAATAAGAGTCAAGATTTCTCTCAATTAACATCTAAAATTACCACTGCCATCTATCTCCTTTTCACTTGTAATTTATGGGCAATCAAACACCGAATACAGTTTTAGCAACAACAACAAAATAATGCCAAACAAAGGGTTTGGTCAAATCGAAAAACCTAGAGAAAAATGAGAAAGATATAACCTTTACCTCCATTTTTATGGCCAAGGCCAAGCTTGGAGTAAACCAAAAAGAGGAAGCACCAGAGTAAGAAAACGAGGGAGAGAGAACGCTCATAAAATCTACCCCGTCTAGGTTTAATATCATCATTGTCAAAGACCATTACGGTACGAGATTTGGAATCATTGTTTAGATCACGCCATTTCTCGTTCAGACATATAGTCGAACAGTTTCCACGTCTCGGCATCACTCAGCGAAACAAAAGAACCACACGTGTGTATACACACAGACACACACGGAGAGAGAGAGAGAGAGAGAGAGAGAGAGATGGGTGTATCTTGAAGAAACAGGACGAGCAGTAGAGGAAGAGAACGAAGAAGACGAAGGAGAGGGAGAGAGAGAGAGCATGACGACGTGTATTGCTGTGTTGTGCTGTGAAAGAGGAAACTAACGTTGGCCTCCGATAGGGCGATTTCTTCGGCATTATTATTTATGAAGACGTTTTAGATTTATGTTATTATTATTTGAAGGTTTTTTTTCACGATATGATCCCTAACTACAACGTTTAATTTAGTTTCTGTCTTCAATGTAACTCTTTTGTTTCAACGGCCACTTCATGGTTCTATTCTATTGTTGGAAAATTTCTAAAACAGCCTTTGACTTTGTTTTTTTTAATATTATCAGATAGATTCGATAATTTTAATAAAAATTAAAATTGGAAAACAACAAGATAATGTATATATATATATATATAATAAATCGAATTGGTGAAATTTTATATACCAGATAAGTGTTTATTTTCCTAACGAAATTGTCCCCCTTATATCATAGAAACTATACGGTAAACTACATAATAAAATAAAGAACATATAAAAAGATTTGTTTTATACATACAATGTTTATTATTTTAAGAAAATACATGAACTATGATACAAGTTCTCAAAATAATTCATAAACATATGAGTGTAAATTCTACATCTACACTCATAAATCAATTTTTAATAATCATTGCAGTTATAGATATAACTAACTAATGTATATTTTGACATTTAGAAAATTTATATATTTTGAAGGAATTTTTTTAAAAATAAAACTCATAATTCATGTGAAAAAAAGACATCTGAGCTTAGCATTTTTAAAGTGAAAGTTCTGATGTTTTGAATCTATAACAGACATAAATTCCAAAAATTTAACTTCCATATTACAACTATAAAACACAATACGCCAAAAGAGAGAACACGTCGGACAAAGAATAATACCTGGGCCGATGCATTTGACTTCGGTTTAGATAAACCCTCCGGGATCTGACGGAGCTGTTCGACGGCAGTGACATAGTCCGGGAGATAATTGAGCGTTTGGTTTTGAAAGAGAAATTGCTGGAATCATGTTGAGGCGTTGACATCGAACGAGTGGTTTAGGAGGACAAGGTCATCGGAATCAGGCCGGAGATAGTTGGGGAGGAAGGGGAGACTGGCCGGATTTTGTTCTTGTAAGAGAGTTGTTAAGGGTGTCTGAGAAGGGTAATGGTTAAGTATCAGATCGATTTCTTCTCCGCTAATCTCTTTCTGGTTCAGAAGCACCTGCAAGAATTACACAATCCCAACTCAAAGAGATTGTACAAAAAGAATCATGAAAAGAGTGTTGCTTACCTTTACGGTCTTGAGGAGAGCAGTGTGGTGTTGTCTGAGAAGAGAAACAGTCTTCTTATACATGTCCCTGATGAGTTCTTCGCTTCTCTTGGCGACGTCATCGTCCATGTCAAAGTTCAAAGGTGGCTCAATGAGGTCGTAATCATCATAGAGTGATCCTTCGAAGTCCAAACGCGGTCCAACGAACTTAACCCTCTTTCTCCAAGGAGGAGGTTCACCATGAATGACCATTGGATTTTCGAGGTTCCATCTGAAAGACGCAGAGAGGAATGTCAGAAGAACTCCCTGAAAAGAACATTACCTTAAAGAGTACGACAAATGCTCCTGGAAATTCTTGCTCCCATTGGACCATTTGTATCTATATGCATTAGGATGCCGATTTATGGATCTCTCGGTTCGAGAAAGAAAAATATTTTACGAGCGAGCCAAGAGGCATCCGAGAGATAATCAACGGATGCTTTTGATGTGTCAGGTCCATAGATCACCTCTTCAGCAGCCCTCCCTCCGAGGAAGACCTGTATAATGAAAGGTTCCCATTCCACTGTAAGATTGAGAAAATGATTGAAAGCCTCTTCCTTTTCGTCATTCTGATGAGACTGAATAATCAGAACTGCTTCGCCTTTGATTTTGCATTGAAAACTTTCAAGATCGGCCCGTTTAGGAAAATAAGAAAAAGATAAAGAGCGTTGGTGCTAAGAAATATTGTTACCTGAAGACGATGAAGCAATTGTGGACGTCGCTCAAACATATACGCTTCGTCATCGAGCCGATGGAACACAACTTGAGATAGTGTCTGCCATTTCAACAATAAAAAAGAACACATGTAAAGTTATAGGCTTATAGCATAACCAACCGAAAATCCGGATCATAATAGCATTGCAGCTATAATATGGCAGGTTACATTGTATGTGGGAAACAATGGCTTAGTACTTCTTATTCGGCTTTTTCCTTCGGCTAGGTATTTGATTTGTGGTTCTTGAACCATATGCTTGCAAAGGGATAGAAGTCACATACTTGACCACGAGGAATGATGGATATACGATCACAGGGCTCAAGCTTTGCATTCTCATAACGCCTTAAGAGATGGGAAGTGATGGCGACTCCAACCTCAGTCGTGGCTCTACGACACTGACCCTGATGACTCAGTTCTATACCAATTCGTATAGGACCAACAGTAAGTCGGTCAACAGCGTCATCCATGTCAGATTGAAGAATTGAGCTATGTCTTTTCCTGACTGCCACAAGAGCAGCCTCTTGGACCAACTGTGCTAGTTTCGCTCCGGTCCATCCTAACGATGAATAAGTTCGATATAAGCCAAGAGGGTCCATCTCAAACCAAACACCAAAGCATTTAAGCATTGCCCATATAAACTTTCAAAGGCTTTCCCTCGTGTGCACACACTGTTTACATGTGATACAAATAACATCTTGCGTTATTTCGTACCTGGTAAGTTGTTTGCGTAAGATGACAAGTCAACAGAGTCCGACATCTTCACTTTACTGGCGTGAATCTTCAGAATATCCAATCTTCCTTTCGCATTGGGAGGACGGATTCTTATCTGCACGGAAGATCATATTTTATGAGTTCAACACTGTTCAATACATTCTCATCGATCTTATATTATCTTTAATATTATACTTCTACCTCTCATATCAACCTAGATAACTGGCGGTCGTCACATAATTATTAAGTTGTTTTTTGCGTGATTTTCCAGAAAGAAAGCATTTTCCTGAACATCAAAGCATGTGGAAGCATTTGCGCTTGGATTTCAACATTTAACTCATCGATTGCAGTGCCAATAATGCCTATTCACTGGTATCATTTCCATTATTTTATTGCAATAGGACGAACCTTTCTATCAAATCGACCTGGACGGAGAAGAGCAGGATCTAACAAGTCTCTGCGATTGGTGGCCGCCAAGAAAATCACACCCTTGCCGGTGTCAAATCCATCAAGCTCTATGAGCAATTGGTTCAATGTAGTTTCTCTTTCTTGAGTAGCTGCATTGTACAAGTGGTCTGTAGTTTCCTTGAAAATGCCTTGACGCCTAATGTTTCAAAAAGACAAGATGATCAACAAAAGAGCATTGCTTAGACTATTTATTGGGTTAAAAGCACACAAGTCAACACAATGAAGGATATAAAAAATCTTCTAAAAAAACGATTTATACATACCGGGTTGCCAATGCATCGATTTCATCGATGAAAATAACTGATGGCTTGTTTACCTGCAGAATATATCATCCACGTTTTTTTTAATCTCCATAAAAAAAATAAAAATACAATACAAAGTGGGTGATCTAATGACCTTAGCTCTTTTGAACAGATCTCTGATACGAGCTGACCCAACACCAACAAGAACTTCAACGAATTCAGATCCAGCCATCTGGTAAAACGGAACACCGGCTTCACCTGCGATTGCTTTTGCCACTAGCGTCTGCAGAACCAATGATCAACTCTAGGTTGAGTTCATTTCCTATAGCCAGTGGTCAGATTGCTAACAAAAACAGCCTAGTATACGATAGTTAGTCAACAACTAAAAGTTTAATTGGTTATTTAGAATAAAATCTTCGATTTTTTCTCAAAATAAATATTAAAAAACTATAAATATAGTTTAAAAAATTTGTAAACAAATTCTTGCAAGGCAAATGTCACCAAGACACCATCTAATAGATGGTGTACATGTACCTTGCCACAACCAGGGGGGCCCTCCAACAGAACTCCATGGGGAGGTTTTATTCCCATTTTGTCAAACAGCTCTGGATTCTTCAAGTACCTCACGAGCTGTTGGGAAAAAAGTGATAATAATAATAATAATAATAATAAGAGACAATCGATACCCTTGGTAGGAGATAATGCGGAATAAGCTTAAAAATAAATTAATACGAGATGAAAAACATAGGAGAAAAGATATGACACTGGATGACAGAAGTGATTCAAGAAACAGGGCCAAGCATAACACGGCAACAGGATACAAACACTATAATGGACACGAAAAATCTGTTCTCAGATTGCTAATTTCATAAACTAAGAAGAAGACTCTTGCACAAGAATTTTCGGGTAAATAACAAAGCATCACACAAAGGCAAATGAGAGTAAAGTTTTTTCAAATATGAGAAGTAAAGCTTTTTGCCAGAAGATAAGGAAGTACCTCTTGAAGCTCCTCAACAGCTTCATCAATCCCTGCAACGTCGTTGAATTTGACACCAGTTGAGCCCTGAAACAACATCGTTTGATATATAGAACTCCATACAAATCAGTATTTATCAGCAACAATTAGAAACTGACATCTACACGAGCTTCTGCTTTGGACTGAGAAAAAGCAATCCCTTGCCATAAATCCTGCAAAAATTATAAATATAGGGATTCACAGTGGATGCTATATCACCATCAGGAACATGAAATATTGAAGGTAAAAGGTATTTTACCCATTTCCTAAAGTTCTTTGGTCTTCGTGACAAAGTGAAACGAACAAGAAGGACCATTGTCAAAACAACGAGGAGGATTGGTTTAAGCATCTCAAGACTTGAAGACACCCCACCAAAAGTGTAGAAATCATATAACTTTGAGAAAATCCCACCATCGGCAAAAGCATCAGCAAGGTAATCCCATAATCTTTCAACAACACCGAGGAAGATGCTGAAAAAGAGTTTGACGAATGGCTTTGCTATAGGCCAAACAACATAAACTGTAGTAGCAAAGACAAAACTAGTAACAGCAAATACTGCAGACGCTAAGAATCCTCCAACAACGACTGCAGCTGCTGCAATAACTGCTGTCACCATTCCAAGCTCGACCATCACTCTACTTGATATAGAAGAGGCAACTGGGTGAGGAAATTCAGGCATTTTTCCAACCCAAGACTGCAAAAGAGTATTTGAAAGCAGAGAATTTAAGTGAATATCCGGACATGGTAAACAGTCTTGAAATCCACCATTCCACACCAATTTCAACTATTCCTATCAACTGCAGTACAAATATAATCAAGAAAAAGAAAAATACTGAACAATAATCACAAATAATTTCTAAATGAACAAAAGACTGATCACCGTCATGTGCCTTTCTATTTCGTACTGTGGACCCTTGTATTCCTCGAGAAGAGCTTGCGCTTCTCTTGCATCAAGCCTCATTGCCCTATCAACAAAGCAGAGCAATAAGAATCAAATTTCCACTTTAAAGAACCCATTAAAAACTACAGTCGTCCTCATTCATGTCATCGAAATAATTCACCATTTCGTTCTCTGCAAGTTCTTCTCTCCGGGAATTTCCTTAAGTTCCACTACAAAATCTCTATAGCCACTCAGGTATGAAAGACCAGAAGCTTCCTTCGACGTCAGCAGCTTAACTTTATCATTCTTCATGGCTTTTCTGAGATCTTCCAAGCTCATTTTGGGCAACTCTCTCACATTTTTCTCGAATTCTTCTTCTTCAGATAATTCTGGCCCAAAAACTTGCTCGGGCACATAGAGTTTTCCTTTGTATTCCCTCAGAATATCCTTCAGATAAACAGACCCATTTACAGGATCACTACTACTTTCACTTTCACTTGTCTCTTTCTCTATTGTCGCCTTCGAGCCAAGCTTTTTTCTGAAAAATTCAAACACACCAACATTGCCATCTTTGCTTAAATCCTCTCTCTCCTTCAGGGTATACAACTTATCCCCGATTCGATATCTCGGTTCCACCTGACTAGGATTTTCCTTCAAAACCCTAGTCACGAAATCATCTCCTGCGACATTGTTCGCGTCACCGGACTGTGATGACCCAGATTTTAATTCGCACAGAACCGTAAACGAGCGACGCAGAAACGGAGCTCTCGATTGAAATTTGCCATTCAAATTCAACAAGTTCGACGTTTCTCTGATCGATTTCGTGGACTTCACAGAGCACTTCCTCGGGAAACGAACACCGAATGAGAAGACAGTGTCAAGAGAAGCCATCGCTAACGGGAATCATGCATGAAAACCTCACCAAGCAAAACGCACATGTTCTATTTATCCGGTTCAACTTCGCAAGCCGGTTCTTGTACCGGCTCGGTTTTCCCCGAATTGAAATGAATTTACGTAGGGTGGAATTTACGTAGGGTGGGCGTTTCGGGTTACCGGACCGACTCGGATCGATCCAACCCGAAAAATCCAACCGTGAGATAAACGAGTTTTGTAAAAACCCCATAGCGTTTAAAAACTAAAACCCAAATGGATTCGGATCGGTCCGGGTTGGATTTAGGAAAACCCGAGAAACCCGAATAACCCGAAAAAACCCTAAGCCTTTTAACCTAATTTTTGTATGTTAAATTTGGAATCCGAATTACCCGTTTAAAACTCCAATTACCTGTTTTAAACCCGAATTACCCGTTTAAATCCGAATTATCCGTACTTAAATGATCCAAAAAACTCGAAGAACCCTAGAACCCAAAATAACCTAAATACAATTCGGGTTTTTTGGGTTCAATGTTTCAAAATCCGAACAATTCGAATCCAACCCGAAACCCGAGGAACCCGTCCCGAAAACCAAATGAATTTTTTTGGGTTCAATTTTTTAAAACCCGAGGAACCCGAACCCGGACCGAACCCGAGAAATCTATCCCGAAACCCGGATTGTCCACACGCAAATTATTTACGTGAACCGATGTATTTATTTTGGAGGGAAATCTAAATATATCTAAAACTAGTTTTGTACCCGCACGTGAGATATTATTTTTAACAAAAATTGACATAAAAGTTGAATAAAATTTATATACATATGTGTAATATGCGTAATATAAAATAAATAAATTGGATTATTCTTTTTTATTACAAGATATTGTATTGACACCCTTCTCCTTCACACGTCCTCTACCCTTATATGTCCTCATCCGCCGCACGCACTACTCTATCGCACGCCTCCTTCCACAGCCGGATATCAATTTTTTATTATAATTTTTATTTATTTTTTTCAAAAAAAATAAAGGAAATAATTTTGTATTAGAATCCGAATATACGAATATTTACGGATATTTGAATTTACGGATATTTGAATTTACGAATATTTGAAATTACGAATACGAAGACAAATAGTAAAATTGAATATTCGAAGAATACGAATACGAATATTCGAATATTTACAGATATTCGGTATTTGTCCACCCCTAATTATTTTTTTGTGCTGCCAAAATACGAAACTATCAAATGAAATTAGTTAATTCCCACTGGAATGGAGTAACGTTGATTTACTCAAAATCGAATATTATATAAGTATCACACTGACCACAGCCTAGTTGATAATAGTTGAAGGGAAAAATGATATCATTTTTATATTAAAGAGGAAATATATTTGAAAAATTGTTTTCCATTTAATCTTTTAATTACTGTTGTCTTTTGAATTCTATGTAAATATTTTTTTCATATCCATTAAATACATTTATATTAAATAAAAGATAAAATAGTCAAATATTCAAATTATGAAACTAAAATATAGTAGAATTTTTTATATATCCTGATGACTCCAAAAACGTATTATGCAACATCTTCAACATTATTTAAAATTACATTTAAGATTTTATCTTACAAAAATAAAATAATAAACTTTTTTTATTATTCTAATTTTGTTCTCTCACTCTTTTTCCGTACAATGCAACATTACCTTAATTGATTTTTTTAAAGTATAATTATTCTGTATTTTTTAAATAAATTTCGTTTTTTAAATAGAAAATAATTTTTGATGTATTTGAATTTTCATACAACATAATATTACTTTATTGATTTTTTTAAATTTTAATTTTTTAATAAAAAATACTTTCGTTAATAAATTATATTTTTTTAACAAAATTTAATAACCTCCAAAAATTATGTTTAAATTTAATAAAAAATAATTATAATAACATATATGGTTATTATACCTAATTTTAAAATATACTCTGATACTAAAATATCATTATACCCTTCAAAATCTTAATCTTAAAATATCAATTTTTTATTTTTTTATCTCTCTCCTTTCCCTCTCTTCTTCTCTCTCCCGCCTACAGTTCTTCTTTTCTCTCTTGTTCTCTCTCTCCCGCTTCCATTTCTCCTCCTCCTTTTCTCAGCGCCTCCCCTCCCTGAAGCGCTCGCCTCCCGCCTCCACCATCATCTCCCCTCCCCAACCGCCTCGCCTCCTCCACCATCTCGCCTCCCAAGAACTCTAAAATCATCCACCGATCATAAATACCGCCAGAATTAGCCATCTGAAAACACTGAAACCATCTAAAAATTCTATGAACAGTAACTCGTATGTATCTATGGTTTAAAATTAACTAGCAAAAAAATACATGATCCAACAGTGAATATGATGACAGATGGTAAAAATACTGTTCACTTAGGATTTTGCTTTATATAGTATTAGATGATTTATTCATGTCATTAAATTTTGTGTTATTACCATGATCACATAGTATAGGATCAACATTGTAGTGATTAAATAGACGGAAAAGTTGTTTATTTATATTAACACAATTATAAATAAATAAGGAGACGAGAAAAACAACAAAACAATCTTGGTTATATTTGTTTTATTTTTATTCAAATGGATCATTATAGCATTTTGGTCTTTTTTTTGTGTATTAATTTTGGTTTTGTTATCTATTCGGTTTTTTTGTCTGATCGTAAAGTTACAGAACATGAAAAAATTATTTTCTTTACTTTTTAGACCGTATAAAAAAATTGATATGTATATTGTTTGATGATTGCAATCACTAAAGGAATACGATAAGTCTAACTTAATTTTTAATGCTATTTTAATGCTATAGCTAGGTATGCAAAATCTGCATTACATCGAAGTTGACATTTGTAACGTAGTTGTAACGCTACAAAAATGCAACATTTGTGTTAAACATAACATTGTCATTGGTAACGTAAATTTAATATCAGTGTAATGCAATTGTATCGCCAACATCGTATCGACAATTGCAACACAATTATAATCCGGGTGTGTGATGCAGACTATTGTGTAACAATATTTTAACACAATTTGCGTCATAATTGCGTTACAAATTGTAACGCAAACTCGTATAGATTTATAACGCAATTGTGTTATAAACTTGACATAGAGTTTATACGTACTAAAATTTATGGATACCATAATAATTAACGTTATTGCGTTGATATGTTAATGATAGTAACACAAGGAAATCAAAATTGTGTTGACAATTATATGTATATATATCATTTTGATCTCATACTAACTCACTCATAACTAAAACTACAAATCATCTAAACTCTTTCACCCGCTTATATATAGTGTCTTCTAACAGTTCAGATATTTGGTCTCTCTGAAGGTGGATGTATGAGAGGTTTGACTCATAAAAAACTAATGTTTTGTTGAATTAGAAAGAGGGTTAGAAAGTTTCATAATATTTGCTATAATTCAAGTTGGATACGAAATGAGCGGTAAGTTATATTATCTTTATTGTAGGCGTAGAACTAAAACACATATATAAGAGAGGTTTTGTGGAATATTACTATATTTGAATTTATCATGGCGATGATATTTATAGTAATTACGAAGTAGTTACAAATGAAAGTAGTTTTATGACAATCGTACTCGTCATGATAGATATATGAAAACTGATTGAAGAAGGTTCAAACCTTGTATGAAGGTTGCAAGGATAATTTAGAGTTATTACTTTCAGCTAGATTGGTGGGAGTGAAGACAAGTTGTAACGCCACAAAATATTATATGGTTCAAATGTCTCATACGTTGCATGATATTTGTTTATAAGAAACACCACACCTAAGTCCTTTTATGATATATTAAAACTCATTATATCTCTTGGAATGCAACATGAAAAGAATGATGTGTGTCCAAACAATTGTAAGATCTCTTGAAAAGACAATATAAATCTTCGAATTTTCATTGGGAATGATAATTTTCATTGAAATTAGCCATCACCAATGGATTTTAACGGTTCTAAGATCGTTGGTAATCGACTGTTAAAAACGCATTGTTGCAACTTTCAATAGCGTTTCAACGGGTCAAAAATATCAATAGATTGTAACAGATAGGGTCGCGGTAATTTCAATGGATGACCACTGAAATTGGTAACAGATTTCTATTGAAAAGTGAAACATGCATCTGTTGTAACCATTAAATAAAGACCAACGGACATCCATTGAAAACGTTCGTGCGGATTAACCAACAGATGCCCATTGGTAAGTTTTAGCAAGAAAGTTTAAAATCTTTCAACATATGTCTATTGATATTGTGGTTCCATCATTGAGGGACATCCGTTGATATTATGATGATTTTTAAATAAATAAAAACATAAATCATTTTAAAATATAAATATGAATTTAAATAAATATTGAAGTTTCATATAATATTTAAAACTAAACAATATATATATATATATATATAACAACCTACAAATCATCTAAAACACTATCATTTTCTTTTTCTCTATCTCCTCCGATGCCTCGTGAAAGGGTCATGTTTGATTCAAACTCCGGTTCTTGTCTCGGATTTGTGTCTTCCATAGGTGTTGGACGATCATCAACTCTATAATACTCTCCATGTGATTTATCTTTGCAAAACAATCTTGAAGCAAAGTCTTAAGTTGTTCGATGCATCATTTTTTATATACGTCTCTTGAACCATAGGGGTATCGTTTGTGCATCCTCTATAATATATTCTTATAGAGAATTCAAGCTATATAGATGCTCTTTATATGGCTGAATAAACTATATTATAAAACCATTAAACTTTAACAAACAAATTTATATTTGTAATATTATAATTGATGATAAAAATGATAAAATTTTACATGTAAATATATTTTGTCATTGTAAAGGATTAAGTTTATCTGGAGATGAACCGACAACTTGTGATTGCTGTGTGATCTTGTCCATCACAACTTTAACCATCCGTTCTGCCCGAGGGTCAACAACTCGGGTTTATCAACATCTTCCTTGATGTTGAACTTCTTCTTGGCAAGTGTCTTGGCCACCAACTCAAGATGCAACGGTTCTATTCCCATCTTATGCATCTCTAATATAAAATTAATATTATTTAAATACTTTTAATATATAAGTATAAATTTAATATATAGATAAATTTTTACCAATTCTTTTTTCCTCAACGACTCGAAATATAATATGCTGAAATATGTGATTTCTTCTGAAAAATATTATTTAACAATAGATCCTTCAACCACTACTTTATTCACTATAAAAAAATAGTTAGTTATCAACAGACAGATCAACAGACCCGTCTGTTGATAATATTTCCAATAGGTTACAACGGATATCCAAAATTGATCAACAACCACAGTTCCATTGAAATTGCAATTATCAACGGACGAGCAACAAATATCATCCTTTGCATCGATTCGTTGAAAGCCGTAATTTTTTCCAAGGGATGTCCGTTGTCAAGGGCAATAGAAATCAGTTGCGAGTGTCAACGAATGTCCATTGAAAAGTTAGAATTTCGAGGTTGTTGTTGGAATAATTCAACGTTATTGATCGAAATCGATCCTACTACTATCAAGCCATCAAAACTAAATATATTTTCAAACAATGTCGTCTTTTTCAAATGGAGATATATATAGATTAAGAAAGTGGATGTATAGAACAAAATATCCCATAATCGAGGAAGTTACTCAAGAATTCTTACACGGATTGGAGCAGCTCACGAGTTTTGGATTGATGCAACCTTTGTGTCAAGAATGTGAAAAAAATGTTATGTCCCTGCAAAAGATGCGAAAACATGAAATATTTAAGTCAAAAAATTGTTTGCAAACATCTTTACAAGGTGGTTTTCATAGAAAATTATGAAATTTAGTTATTTCACAGTGAAAATTATGGTGTTAGAGATATTATGCAAGAAGCAAAGAAATAGAAAAAAATGAATAAGTTTTTTATAAAGCATCGATGTGAAAATGGTGTCAGATGCTTTTCTTGGAGTTGTTGAGCAACCGTATAAAGAGATGCCGAACAATGAGGCACGCCGGTTTTTCAACCTATTGGATTTGGAGAAGCAACCTTTATATGAAGGTTGTCGTGAATGTTAGTCTCGCTTATCTTTGTCCTCAAGATTAATGAGTATAACACTACAAAAAAACACGTTGTTTTCAACAGATGGATCAACGGATTCATCCGTTGATGACAATTTCCAACTGACGCTAACAGATACACTAAAACGATTAATGGGCTAATATCTGTTACAATCCATTGCGATTACCAACAGACTTCCAACGGACTATATTCGTTGCCAGTATCCGTTGAACGGCCATTAGAAACCCCAAAAAACTGGCCAACAGATGCCCGTTAGGAATTGCAATGGATGTCCATTGAAAATTGTAACAGATGCTCATTGTAATTGTGACTTTCGAGGTTGTCATTGGGATATTTCAACGTGATTTTCCAACGGGTATCCGTTACAATTTTCAACGGACATCTGTTAGGAATTGTAACGGATGTCCGTTGAAAAAACACTATTTAATGATCAAAATCAAGGCCTCTACCACCAAGCTATCAACAAACAAATATATTTTAAAAAAATACTATCTTTTTTAAATAGAGATATATATAGATCAAGAGAGTTGATGTATAAAAGAAAAGAACTTGTAACCGAAGAAATTACTCAAAAATTCTTACACGGATTAGAGCAGTTCATAAGTTTTCCATCGGTTCAACCTTTGTGTCAAGAACGTGTGACAATGTTATGTCCCTGCAAAAGATGCAAAAATATGAAGTATCGAAGTCAAGAAATAGTTTGCAAACATCTTTACAAGGTGGGTTTCGTAGAGAATTACGAAATTTAGTTATTTCACGGTAAAAATTGTTGCGTAAGAGATATTGTGCAAGAAGCACACGAAATAGAAAGAAATAAAGAAGTTGCTTATGAAGTATCGACGACCAATCCATATGTAGAAATGATGAACAACCGCACGAAGAGATATCGAATATCGAGGCACACCGATTTTTCAACCTATTGAATTCAGTGAAACAACCTATATATGAAGGTTGTCGTGAAGGTCAGTCTCGTTTATCTTTGTCGTCAAGATTGATGAGTATAAAAACAAACTATAATGTTGCTGAAAATTGCATGGATTCATTTTTGCAAAACCATGCGTGAATATTTATCAGAACAAATCAGGCCCGTGAGATATATTACGAAACAAAGAATGTTTTAAAAGATTTGGGAATGCCACATGAGAAAATTGATGTTTGTAGAAATAATTGCATGTTGTTTTGAGGAAATGATAAAGACTTTTTGGAATGTAAATTTTGTGGTACAAGCAGATTTCATCCAAAAAAACTATCTTCACTTAAATATGTACCGTACAAAAAAATATTATATATGCATGTAGCAAACAGGTTGAGAAGGTTATTTGAATCGAAAAAACTCGTTGCGGTAATGAGATGGCACGTAAAACACTCGATGGACAAAAGGATAATGCAACATCCATCGAGTTGTAAGGCTTGGAAAGATTTCAATGAAATATTTTCTGAATTCGCATATGAGACGAGAAGTGTTTATCTTTACCTGTGCACTGATGGTTTTAGTCCAAATGGACAATCTGGAAGTCCACGAGTGATTGGCATGTTCCTATTTTATGGAGGATACAGATTCATTTCGACTAGTACATGGGAAGAAACCATGTTATTTGATTGCATAGAATATGTCTTCCCCATGTACATGCTTTCAGAAAACATAAGAAAAACATTTTCGAAAGAACGTGGTACAACAAGAAGAGGCACCGTGCATGCAAATCGGAACGCAAATCCTTTATGAATGATTAAACAAAATGGGAGATTTACAAGAATCGATAGAATGCAGTGGAGATCGTGATCATCAAAAACCAAAAAGCCAAGGTGAATGACATAACTGGAACGTAGTATTTTTTGGAAACTACCATATTGGAAATCACTCATATACATCATAATTTGGATGTTATGCATATCGAAAAAACTTTTTCGATAACATAATCAACATTGTTTTGAATGTGATGGGTAAAACTAAGGATAATATACAATCAAGAAAATATTTGAAGACAATATGTCGAAGACTTGAATTGGAGTTAAGAGATGGAAGGGCACCTATCCCAATATTCAGATTGTCTGGGTTGGTGAAAACCTCATTATTAAGGTGATTAAAAGAAGATGTTAAATTTCTAGATGGATATGCATCGAACATTGCTCGGTGTGTTGATATTGTTGGTTCGAGGCTAATCCGGTTGAAAAGTCACGATTGTCACGTTTTCATGCAGCGACTCATTCCAATTGCATTTGTCGAGCTATTACCACGAAACGTTCATGATGTGTTATACAAAATTAGCATATTTTCAGGGATATATGTTTCCGAAATTTAAAAAGGATGGATTGGAATTAATGAAAAAAAATATCTCTGGAGTACTATGATCATTGGAAAAAGTTTTTCTGCTTTTCTTCTTCGATGTCATGGAACATTTGCCAATACATTTACTAGATGAGGCAATACTCGGTGGGCCGATTCAATTCAGATGGATGTATCCTTTCGAAAGGTTTTTCTTTCATCTGAAGAACAAAACAAAAAACAAAGCAGCGGTTGAAGGATCTATTGTTAAACAATACTTGTTGGAAGAAATCACATATTTCTGCACATTTTATGTCGAGTCACCTATTCTAACAAAACAAAGACGCTCAACGGATGATCACACAAATTATCTATATCAATATAATCCGCAATTTGGCAGATTCCGGAGATATTTACACTGATTGGACGTACATGAGGTAAATCCGAAGAATATTGGCTAACACCGGAGGAGTATAATCACATCCACACATATATATTACTAAATTGTCAATAGCTATTACCTTTCGAAAGGTACAATAAATGAAATCAATTTTATAAACACAAATATATATATATATATATGTGTTAACATTCTTTCATTACAGGATATTTGATGAAGAAGTAATGGGTAAATATCCTCATCTAAATGCAGATGAACTCACAGAAATAAAACTTCAAAATTATGGGTCGTGGTTGAGAGATTACGTAAGTAAACATATATTGTACGTTTTATATATGTAAAAATAAAATGTTATTATGTTATAAAGTATTCATTTATTGTTTATTATGTAGGTCAAATCTTGTGATGAGAGATATCTTATATGGTTAGAAGACTTGGATAATGGTCGTGCATGAATTGTTATGTGTTGGCCAATTTTATTTACTCGTGGATACACATTCCACACGTACGAATAGAGAAAACATAGAAGAACATACACTTACTGCATTTGCGTTAATAGTGAAATAAAGGGTGATAATTTCTACGACATTTTGCACCAAATCCTACAAGTGGAATATCTCGCTCTCATTGGATTGAAGGTAATGCTTTTTAAATGTAAGTGGTTCGACCGAACCGTAGGACGTAGGACACGAAAAAATTCGATGGGGAGGATTTGATATCAATCCAGCACGACAATATTGTAAGTATGATCCATTCATCAGAATAGATCAAGTAGATCAAGTATATTACGTGTAATATCCAACAACATTGAAACGTCGAAGAGAGTACTGGTGGGTCGTTGTAAAGATCAAGCCACAAGGAGTTATAAGCACAAATGAAATAGAAGATATGTTATAAACCGATCATCCAGATTTGATACGATTAATTGACATAGACAATCAGGAGGAGATTCTCGCAAGAACTGACATAGATGTAGAATACATACGCGATTATGAAGACGTTGAACCGAAGATGCAGAAGATGAAAACGATGATAAATTCAATGAATAAATGAAGAAAGACTCGCCAATCGAAAAATCTACCGAATAAGAAATGTGAATTATGTAGTTGTAAATTTTTCTAATTTATTTTTAACTAAATATATTCATATTTCAACGAGCATCCTTTCAATTTGCAACGGAAACCCGTTGAAATTTTAAATTATGATCAACACTTCGAAAAGTTTCAAGAATTATACAATCTCAACGAGCATCCGTTGGAAATATGCAACGGATGCCCATTGCGACTCTTCAGGAGACCAATGGATGCCCGTTACAAATATTCAGGCCACCAATTGATGACCGTTACATGGTGCCAGCGAGCATCCGTTACAAAATATTCAGACCACCAACGGGCATCCGTTGGTAGAAATTGTATGCCCGTTGCAATTTCCAATGGATGCCCGTTGACGGGTGTCATCATGGCTAGGCTATGCCTACAACATTTGTTAGTGTTCTCAACGGCATCCGCTGGAAATTGCAACATATGCAGTTACAAAAGGAGACGAACCGACGTTTCGTCATCCGTTGCCTCGGGAATAAAGTTTCCAATGGACATCCATTGGAAATTACAACGGATGCCCATTGAAAGCCAAACAGTCGTGTCAATTAATTGTGTCCATTAAGTTGACGTATTTTTCAACGGGCATCCGTTGCAATTTCCAACGGATGTCCGTTGGAAATTTCACTATATTATTCGTTGAACAGTTCATTCTTCAACCCAATTTCAAAACCAAAATCCTCTTAAACACAAGATCTCCCAAACACTTAAATACTTATAAACAATACAAAATGAGAGGTGGATATGTTGGCGGGTTTGGCAGGAGCCCCGCCACCACTCCACCGCCACCATATCATCCTCATTCACCTATATCGGCACTGCTGATATTTGATGAAGAAGATGATATAATGGATATAAACGCTTTGATCGATAGTTTTGATGAGCATCCTACCATCCCGATTATTGATCCCAAACGTCCTAATGAGACATTATGGTAAGACAATAATTATATAATTTAGATTGTATTTATTTATAAATATTATCTAATCATTTGATTTTCACGTGCATGTTTGATGTGGAGGATGTTCTGAAACATACGAACAATAACATCATCCAAGGATCGCTACAAGATCGATTGTATTATTCCTGACAAGTGACGCCAGAAGTCATACGCCACTGATGGTGGTGTACATTCATCATAAGTATATTTTAATATATAATTTAACTTTTAAATTGATATATACTTTTATCTAATAACTGATTTATTTTAATTTAATTTCATAGTGCGCATATAGATGGTGGAAGAAGGATACGTCGCACATCTACACTGCTTAGATGCACGACATGCAAGTCCAGTTGCACTTGATGATGAACAACGCCAAGCGCAACTATTACAAAAAGAATGCCAAACCGATTTGGGCAACGGACGAGGTGTTCAACCAACTCGTCCAACATTGGGAGTCCGAGGACTTCAAAGCCAAGAGCGAAAATGCCAAAAATATCGGTATGGCGAAAAAGTTTCCAGAGATGGACCGCATCGCCATAATTTGGGTTCCTAGTCATTCCCGAAACGATAGAAAGAATTGGTATAATTTATTTTACTGCATTATTTAAATTTTATTATTATTATTAAATAAAATTGCTATCTAGTTTTATAACTATAATATTTCAGATGCAGAAAATCGGACGAGAACCGACTCTTCTTGAGCTGGTTGTAGAAACTAATGCTAAGAAGAAGTCTGTCATCGGGGAAGAGAGCGACGAACCCAAACTCGTCGAACCTTGGGCATAACGGACTGTGAAAACTGTGACAGATAAGATCACACAACAATCACAAGCATGCGGTTCAACTCCCGACGATCTTAGTCCTCTATAGAAGGACAAAATTTATTTGGAGGTAGATATTCAGTACGTTGTTTATAATTAAATATTTTAATAAAATATTTTTTTAACGATGCTAACTTGAACGTGTTTGATTTTGTAATCAGTTAGACCGTATAAGGGCCATTTATACGGTCTTGGTGCGCTTCAAAAGGATATCGCCGAGGACGCGATGACAGTACCCCCGTGGTTTAAGAGAAATACACGCAAGGACGGTGTATCGAGCATCTGGAAACCATGCTTCATAAACCACGAGATGCTCTTCAAGTAATGCAATCAAATCTTCAAGAAACTCGAGCAAAGATGCGTCACATGGAGAGTATCATCGAATTGCTAACTAGTCGAGCGTATCAACCGCCAAGAATGACGAGGGAAACAACGTCGCGATAAGACCCGATAATCGACTCTGATGCAACACCTTCATGAGGTGTTGGTGATCTCGGGGATGACGATGACACAACTAATATAGACGATATGTAAAATTAATTACGTTTTTAAGTTGTAAAAAACTATAATATTAATTAATGTTTTTTAATTTTTTTCATTTTATTTTTTCAGTAGATATGTCAAGTAATGTCCGTTGATATTTTTTAAAAGTTCCAATGGGCATCCATTGAAAGTAAAATTCTCACCATAGTTGCAACAGAAATCCATTGCCAGTTCCCATCATAATGCCAACGGGCATCTGCGAATTATTTTTTGCCATTTTTTTGTCAAGGAACGTGTAACGGATATTCGTTACAATTTTGCAACGGTCATCCGTTGCAACTCTCGTAACGGGCATCGGTTGTTGCTCTTGTAACGGGCATCTGTTGTTCTTTCCAATGGACTCGGCCGTTGCATTTTCGTTGAAAAATTGTCAACGGATATTGTCCGTTGTACGCTCGTTACAAATTGCAACGGATGCAGATTTGCGACGAGCGATTTCCAATGACTCCGGATCCGTTGCAATCCGTTGGAAATCGTCTTTTTCATTGGAATATTAGCGATTTCCAACAGATTTGTTCGTTGAAAATCACCTGTTTTTTGTAATGTAAACAAAGACTACAATGTTTTTGAAAATTATCTGGATTCATTTTGCAAAAACCATGCGTTAATATTACCGGAAAATAATCAAGTTTTCGAAACATATTACTAAAAAAAATATTTTAAAAGATTTGAGAATACCACATGAAAAAATTGATGTTTATAAAAATAGTTCCATGTTGTTTTGAGAAATGATAAAGACTTGTTGGAATGTAAGTTTTGCGGTGCAAGCAGATTCGTCCAAAGAAACCATATCTACGTAAATATGTACCGTACAAAAAAAATTTCTATATGCTAGTAGAAAACATGTTGAGAGGGTTATATGAATAAAAAAACCATTGATGCAAAGAGATGACACGTAGAACACTCGACGGGTGAATGGATAATACAACATTCATCGGATGATAAGGCTTGGAAAGATTTCAATGAAATATTTCCTGAGCTCGCGTATGAAACGAGAATTATTTATCTTTGCCTATCTATCGATGGTTTTATTTCATATTGACAATCTGGAAGTCAATATTCTCTACGGCCGGTGATTTTGTCTCCGTATAATTTGCCTCCCGATATGTGTCTGAAAAGATAAGTAATATTTCTGGTATTTCTGATACCACGACCAGAACTTCTGAAAAAAAGTTTTAATGTCTTTTTGCAGCACTTAATTCATGAATTATGCCATTTATGGAACGATAGAATTCTTGCATATGATGTGAGTACGAAACAAAAATTCACATTGAAAGCGGTCTTGTTGTGGACAATGAGCGACTTTCATCCTTACGGAATGTTATATGGATGGAGTACGCACGAGAGATATGCATGTCCATAATGTATGGAGGATACTGATTCATTTCGACGAGTACATGGGAAGAAACCATGTTTGTTTGATTGTCATAAAAGATTTCTTCCCCGTGGACATACATTTAGAAAAGATAAAAAACATTTTCAAAAGAACATTGTACAAAAAGAAGAGGCATCGTGCATGCAAACCGAATTGCAAATCCTTTACGAACGATTAAACATGATGGGAGATTTACAAGAATCGATAAATACGATGGAGATCGTGAACATCGAAAAAAAAATATAGGGGCGTAAAATGAGCTGCTGGCTCGCGAGCCAGCTCTAGCTCGGATCATATTTGAGCGAGCAGAACTGGATATTTTCTAGCTCGTTTAAAAATAAGCTGACGAGCTGAGGCGAAAATGAATTAGAACTTAAGTAAGCTAGCTCGCGAGCTGACGAGCTGAGAATAAAAGTATGTATTTCCTATTTTCACATATTATATATATTCTTTGCATTTATTTAATATTATTTAAGGAAAAAAATAATATATTATTTACATATAATAATAATATAATTTTTCTATTCATACCAAATTAATATAATTTATTAACAAATAACGAAATAAAATATATTAATAACTATTATAAAAAATATGATTATATATTCGATATTTTATTTAATTTTCGATAGATTTATTTTCTAATTAGTATTTTTTAGATTTAATAACTTTGTATTCAAATTAGTGTTTTTACATTTTATATATTTTATTTTTTTTGTCGAAGAAAAACACATAAAATTAATATATAACAATTCTTATAACTTAAGTAGTCTAGCTCACGAGCCAGCTCGTTTTCAGACGAGCTAAAGGCGAGCTAAGCTGAGCTGAGATTTTCTAGCTCGTTTTTAAAATTAGCCGAGCTTGGCCAATTCATTTTTAGCGAGCTCATGGCGAGCTGAGCTGAGCCGAGCGAACTCATTTTACATCCCTACCAAAAGGCCAAGGTGAATGTCATAACTGATATAGACGCAGTTTTTATAGGAAATACCATATTGGAAATCCCTAATATTACGTCATTATTTTGTTGTTATACATATCGAGAAACACTGTTTCGATAACATTGCAATTTGTCAGACTGTATAAGGGGCGTTTATAAGGTCTAGGTTTTCTATAAAAGGATATCTTCGGAGACGTCAGGATGGTACCTCCCACGGTCTAAGAGGGCTACACGCAAGAACGACACATCGAGCAGCTCGAGACTACACTTTGAGCAACACAAGATGAGCTTTGAGATATTCGAGCGCAGATGCGTCACATGGAAAGTATCATCAATTTGATGACCGATCGAGTGAATGAGCCACCACCGCCGGCGGAGGCAACAATACCGAGACAAGAACTGATTATCAACTCCGTTGCAACCCCTTCACGAGGCTTTAGGGATCACGAGGATGAAGACGACACTACCAGTTTAGATGATTGTAGTAAATTAGGTTTTAAATTTCTATACAACTTTTTTATATTAAATTTTTTTATTTTTTAAAATTTAAAATTTTTCATTTTTTTATCAGTTTCTCAACGAATGCTTGTTAAAAAATTTCAAACTTTCAACGAGCATCTGTTGGATTTTTTAAATTCTCGTCATTTCTTTTTCAAATGGGTATCCGTTGAAATCCTTCAACTTTCTGCCATTTTGGTTTATACTTGGCGTTCAACGGACATCCGTTACACTCCGCCAATGGGCATCCGTTGTATATTTGTAATGGCTACCCGTTGAAACATTTCAATGGAGCTATCTGTTGCACTCTATTGACGGATTTCAACGGATGTTACCCGTTACACTATCGTTGCGAATCACAATGGATGCAGATCTTCAACTACCGATTCCCAGCGGCTCCAAATTCGTTGAAATCCATTGGGAATGGTCATTTTCTACGAAAAAATAGCCATTTCCAACGGATTTTTCCATTGGAAATGACATGTTTTTTGTAGTGATTTTTCGCATTTTTCTGTAGATGAAAAAACATTTCGAATGGATACATTCATCTGAATTGAATCGGTCCATCGAGGATTGCCTCATCTCATAAATGTATTGTCAAATGTTCTTTGATTTCGAAGAACGAAGGCGAAAAGACCTTTTTCAAAGATCATAAAGCCTCTGATATATTTGTTTTCAACAACTTTAAGTAGTTTGCTTTTAAATTTTTTGAACACATATCTCTGAATAATATGTTAAATCCCATATAAAACTTCATGCACATTACGTGGTAATCACCCTGGAAATGCAATTGGGATGAATCGCTGCATGAAACCTTAACAATCGTGATATTTTATGCCAATGAGCCCTGAACCCACAATATCCACACATCAAGCAATGTTTGACACATATCCATATGAGAATTTAATGTTTTCGATTAACCACCTCAACAATATTATCTTCACAAGACTAGATAATCTAAATATCGAGATTAGTGCCTTTCCATCGCATAACTCCAACTTCGATCTTTGATATATTATCTTCAAATATTTCATTTATTGTATGTTATCTTTCGTTTTCTCCATCACATTCAAAAAATATTAACTATGTTATAAAAAAATTCAATATGCATGAAGTCCAAATTATGACGCAAAATATGATAATTCCTAAACAAATATTGAGTTTGTACCAGTTATGCCGTTCACATTGTCATTGTGTTTTTCGATGCCCACGATCTCCTCCACATTCCACTGATTCTTTTAAATCTGCAATCGTGTTGAGTCGTTAGTATAGTATTTACCTTCCTATTTGTATGTGGTGCTTTTTTCTATACCACGTTCTTCCAAAAATGGTTCTTATCTTTTCTGAATGAATGTCCACGAGGAAGAAACTTTCTATGACAATCAAACCGACATAGTTTCTTCTTGTGTACAAGACAAAACAAATATGTACCCTCCTTACAATATAAACATGCGAGTCTCTCGTGCGTGCTTCATCCATATAATATTTCATATGCAGGAAAGTTGCTAATTGTCCACAACAACACTACTTTTTAATGTGAAGTTTTGTTTCGAACTGACGTCATATGCAATAATTTCATTGTTCCACGAATCATTCAATTCATGAATCAACGACATCAAAACGTTTTTTTGGTTGTTCTGGTCCTAGAATCAACAACGTCAGAAATATAACCTATTTTTTTAAATACATCTCGGGAGGCAAATTATACAGAGAATCAACAACGTCATAGGCTATAGAGAATATTTACTTGCAGATTTTCCATGTGGACTAAATCCATGGGTACATGGACAAAGATAAATATTTCTCGTTTCATATTCAAACTCAGAAAATATTTTTGTTGAAATCATTCAATGTCTTACTATATGATTGATGTTACATTACCCATTCACACATTTAATCATGGTTCACACAAAATTGCAAGTAATTGTGGTATTTTCATAAAAAAAATCCAATTATTGTAATTTATTTGAACAATTAGACTTTTACATTATTCTTAAGTATATTTTGTAGCTCGAGTATCAAAGGTGATATTGTTCAATTATCATTAGTTTAATTCGAAAATCAGGCAATGAACTAGAAGAAATAGAAATGGAGTTTAGGATGTCTAGACATCACGCCATTTTTTAAAGTTATGAAAACGAAATGTTGGAATTAGAGTGTAGGGATTAAAGTGTGTCCTAGAGAAACGATATTATAGAAAATAAAACAATGCAAGAAGACAACGTAAAGCCGATGGGTAAACTTAACGATCATCACTGTTATTTATCAAACAACTTGCGCCTACAAATGAGTTATATATAATATTGGATGAACGAGTTGAAGATGATGAGGAATGACATGATAAATGTTATGGTGTAGAACATGATGATGGTTAATAATGTAATTCTACAACACTCAAACACAATTATAAATTAACAAAAAAATTTCAGTGCAATGAATTTGAAATTTGTAATGCAATTGTAACGTTGTTGCATTCAAAAGTTGCGCATACACCAATGCAATTCCATTAGAATCATGAAAATCAACACAGGTAACACAATTGCGTTAAAAATTATAACGCGGTAACATTATAAATGTGTAGCCTTTGGTGATGTGGCAATTTATCATGATTGTGTTTAAAGTGTAACACAATTACGTTATCATTTCTAACACTGGGCCAACACAAATGCATTGGTAAAGTTCATAAATCCAAACGTCACTTCTCAATTTTGCAAAGGTTTAGTTAGTCTTGCCGGATTTCATTGCCCTCTAGTTGTTTCTTGCCAAAAATCTTTGTTTAGTCTACTTTTGATCACACACCACATTATATACAAAGGTATATCACGACAGTTTGGTTTATATATGGTTTACTTTACTCATTTTCTATATATATTTATATTTACAATAGATTTAGGTATAATGTATGTTAGACTTCGTAAATTTGGTAAGAATTATCATGTTTTGGTCTATAGAGTTAGGTAAATTTTGAATATTTTATGTAAATTTAGTTGAGTTAGATCAGTTAAGTTCGATGAAGTCAACTTAGTTAGATTAGATTGGTTGAAATAAATTTAGGTCAATTTAAATCAATTTTGGTCGGTTAAGGTTTAAGTTTATTTACAGTTGAAATTGATTTAGAAATGAATTGGTTTAGGTTTTAAATTAAGTTGGTTTAAATTTGGTATGACCTTGGAAATTGAGTTAAGATTTAATTATAGTTTTCATTAGTTTTTTTTAATTAATTTTGTTTGTTTGCATGATGTGTTAACATTCGTATGGAAGAGATTCATCAAGTCCTATCTTTTCACGAACTCTTGAGTCTCGGAAAGAGACTCTAAAGACACCGACAACTGCTCATAGTCACGTGGGTCACTATCGGCCTCGTTTCTTCCACTTCTTTCCCCGAATTGTAGCTTGTTTAAACATTAAGCTGGCAAGTTGAGCCAAAAACAAATTGAAGTTCACACGAGAGCAATTAATGCAACATGAAGGATCGTCGAATCAAGACGATGGCTCGACAACCAAAATCACATAAGTCATGCTCGATGAGTTTTGTATAGATATAAGTATCGTTTTCATTTATTATTATTATTATTATTATTATTATTATCATCATCATCATCATCATCATCATCATCATTATTATTTTTATTTTATTATTATTATTTTGTATATTACATAGTTTAACAATATTTTATTTCGGAGATCATCCAACCTAACCGATATAGATTTATATTCGGTTTAGACTCATTGAAGTACAAGATCACCCAGACTTCGAGCGAAAAGATGCCCATAAGTATGCATGAGGTCGCGAGCCTCGTGCGTTGAGTCGATGACCTGACAAAAATGGTCGAGTAGAAACATATAAATTATGTTGATAGCATGGCAAATATAACCGATCTAGAATTGGTTGTGGAGCTCTTCTTGGCAATCCATTTTGCATTCGGGCATTTTCACTCCGATTCTACCTCCAACTTCCGCTACAGTATCACCATCATCTCCTTCTCCGAAGATCAATATTAAGAGATTAAAAGATTTATTAAATGAAACTTAACTTTTACTTTTTATTTATATTTTTTTATTAAAATTGAAGTTACCAACACAATGTGCATTAGAACAATAATGACATTTTTAACACGGATAGCACGTGACCTTGTTACTAATTGTCACACAATCTTTTCTCACATTTGCGTTAGACAGGGGTAACATATTCTGACTTTGCAATTGTGTTAACAATTCTAATGCAAAGTTTTGTTAGACTCCTCGAAGATAATTTTGAACCCCATTTTAAAACAACAACGTTATTGTTGCGTTAGAAAGAGTAACTCTATCTTGCGTCAGAATTGTTTCACTAAGTATAACGCCAAATCGACGCTTGCCATATACCAATGGTGCTATAACCAACACAATTTTGCATTAATTTTGCATTGGAAATCGTAATTTCTAACGTAAAATTAACCGTTTCCAACACAAATTTGCATTGGTGTTCTCGTATTATTGTAATGAATAATCCAAAAGTTTAATAACAAAAATAAATCAATTATAAATAATTACAAGGATGATAAAAAATATAGTGAATCTGTTTTTTTTTTTGTTAAGATTAGAATAAATTGTAATCGACAATTGTAAAGGTAAGAAATGATAAAACCTAATTTTTTATAAGGACAAAAATGAATTAGAATATTATGCATATATATATAACCGTCTATTATCTTTCCCCCTCGACTTTGGCCATCGTCTAATTTCCCTTTGAAATTTAGCTTAAATCCTATTTCTCCTTAACTATAATAAATCTGTCTAAATATTCATTTTTTAATTAATCGCTAAAATTTCTATTAAATTCACTATTCTAATCTGAAATCGTAAAAATCTATTCAATTTTGACCCGATTCGACCTAAAATCGACCCATTTTTACCCGATTTTTTTATTTAGTTTTAACCAAATTAAAATTTGAAGTGTTAATTTTTGGATAATTAGTTGTGAAATTATTACAAACATAAAAAATTTGTGTTATTTTTCGGATAATTGTATCAAAACAAAAGAAACACGGTACCAAGTTGCGCTACATCCCTTTTAATTTTATAGTGTCATTAACGAGTTAATCGAATTGGTTTAATTAATTTCGAGTAAAAAAATCGGGTTTGAGTTAGTTAATCGTGTCAAAATCGGATCAAAATCGAGTTAATCGAATCAATTTAATTAATTTAGAGTGAAAATTTCGGTTAAGGTTAATTAATCGGGTCAAAATTGAGTTAATCGAGTTCAGACTATAAGTTAGATTCAAGTAAAAACTTAGATAAATCTAGGATTTATAATTGCGTCCATTTTGGGTTTCTTAGCAATTTTTTGCGAGAATCCAATTAAATGTCATGATTAACTCAAATTTAACATCATTTAACTAATCTGTACTCAAATTTTGTCTCGAAACAAATTAAATAGATCCAATTAATTTGATTTGGATTAGATTTTTACATAATTAACTAACCCAAACCAAATTTTGACTCGAAATAATTAACCTGAACCCAAATTAACACAAATTGTTTATGTTTGTAAGAAATTCACAACTAATTATCAAAAAATTAATATTTCAAGATATAATCGAGCCAAAATTCAGGTCAAAATTGGTTCAAAACAAATAAAAACGGATAAAAAAATCGGGTTGGTTTCGAATCAAAATCGGATCTATTTGGACTAAATCAGGTGTGTTTCTAAGGGTTTGAATTAGACTCGTGAATTTAATAAAAAAAAATTAGTGGTAAATTAATAAAAGCGATTTTAGACAAATTTTTTATTGTTAAAGGGACAAGATCAGAATTTACATAGGCATGTAACACTCTTGTCATAGACCAAATTTATAAATGATATGAAAGAATTCGTTTTAAACTTTATATGAATTCAAAATCCTAATTTTCTATTGCGATTTACATCAAAAATTGAATAGATGATCGAGATAAATACATGGATTTATGGTATACGATATGCAGCGGAATAGATCTTCTGATTCTACGTGCAATAACCGAAAAACTTGACACCGATGGGATGTATCAAGAAAACTGAGATTCTCTGAAATTCTGTAAAACCGTAGGTGATTATAATGAATCCCATTTCAGAAACCAAATGAATCTCATTTATATAGGCACGTGAACGAGGGACCATAAACCGACAGATAACCGGTTAATTCCGGTTCTCAATTGTATTGTTTAATTTCGCCCATCATGAAATATAAACGATACTACCAAAGGTCTCTATGCATATAATCCTCCCCATTCAATTCAATACCAAATTCCAATCAATTAAACTTTAATCCGATCACATTTAATTTGGACTAAACCGAATGACAACACTTATTCCAAAATTATTCACATATATTGGTCCACAAATATAAGATTAAACCAAAAAATCTTATAATCTCCCACTTGGACCATATATGTGACCATCAAACCATGGAATAACTTAAGAGCGCTCATAATTGTTATCATCAAAACCGGTATTGACACCAATCCCGTCCATCGACCATATCAACGTAGAACCAAAGAGATATAACCACAATATCAACGGAACCAAAGAGATTTAACCACAATATCAACGTAGTTAGACCCACATTTGATTACTAACGTAATACAGAAGAATGACATAGATCTGAATGTGGATGCATAGCATGAAGATTACACGTGAAGTGATCGATACGTGTCTATCTCCAACTGGTCCTACCTTTTTGTGATAAACCTAATATACCACGAGAGCGATCTCGGTGTATTTTTATACCCAACACAAAAGAGGCATCACCAAAATCTTTCATCTCGAATTGCTCCGAATTTTTTTTAGTTTCGCACATGAAGCTTACATCGTTTGCAGCAATAAGGATATCATCCACGTAAAGGGTTATCAAAATAAATTTTCTCCCACTGATCTTGTGATATACACAATCATCTACCTGATTCACCTCAAAACCATATGAGATGATTATACGATGAAAATTTTGGTACCATTGACGAGACGCTTGCTTCAAACCATAGATGGATTTCCTTAATTTGCAAACCATTTTCTTTGGATCTCCAACCACAAAGTGTTCTAGTTGCACCATATAGATAGTCTCTTCGATTTCACCATTGAGGAAGGCTGTCTTAACGTCCATCTGATGCAGCTCTAAATCATAATGAGCTATTAGTGCCATCAATACTCTCAAAGAGTCTTTCGATGAAACCGGAGAGAAAGTCTCTTTGTACTCTATGCCTTCCTTTTGAGTAAATCCTTTGACGACTAGACGTGCTTTATACCTTTCCACATTGCCTCGCGAATCCCGTTTGGTTTTGAATATCTATTTGCATCCAACGGGTTTCGCACCTTCAGGCAAAGGTACAAGTTTCCAAACGTCATTGTCATCCATAGATATAATCTCTTCTATCATGGCATCGGTCCACTTTTGAGAGTTAACACTTTGAATGGCTTGACGGACGTTAACTGGATCATCTTCCGTCAATCCAATGTCATCCTCATGTTCTTGAAGAAATACTATATAGTCATCAGAAATAGCACTTCTCCTCTCTCGAGTAGACCTTCGTGGCATAATTTCCTGATGTAACTGTTCTTGAGGTTCATGAACTTGTTCTTCATGAATTTCAGGAACGACATTTGGAGTATCTTGATTTGTAGCTCAAGCAATATGATCCAAATCATTGCTAGCTACAATAATTGGAATATGAATCATTATCTTTTGTGAAACAAAATTTTCATCCTTATCCTCTCCAAAACAAAATTCATCGTCCCTTTTCCCACGTTCGATGTCCTCAAAGAACGTCGCCACTCCCGTCTCAAAGATCGTATTTTTCGTGGGATCATAAAACTTATACCCCTTAAATCTTTCCGAGTATCCGACAAAGTAACAACTCACAGTTTTGGAATCCAGATTCTTTTCATTGGGTCGATAAGATTGAGCCTCTGCTGGACATCCCCCAAATGTGAAAATGCCTTAAGCTAGGACATCTACCCATCCATAACTCGTAAGGCGTCTTAGTTGTTGCTTTAGTTGGTACTGGATTCATGATATAAACCGCTATCTTTAATGCCTCACCCCACAGGGATTTTGGGATAGTAGAGAACGATATCATACTTCTCACCATATCCTGAAGTGTACGGTTTTGTCTCTCAGTAATACCATTCATGCTAAGTGTATCGGTCATTGTGTATTGGGGAACAATTCCACACTCCTCGAGGTACTAGGCAAATGGTCCTATACGTTGTTCACCTGATCCATCATTTCTACCATAGTATTCACCACCACGATCAGAACGAACAACCTTAACGCGTTTATTGAGTTGAAGTTCAACTTCTGCCTTAAACGCTTTAAAAACATCCAAAACCTCTGACTTCTCATGAATAAGATAAAGATAACCATATCGACTGTAATAATCTATGAATGATACAAAGTAATGTTGACCATTCCAAGAAGCCATAGGAAATGGTCCACATACATCCGTATGTATGAATTCCAAAGTCTCATAAGTTTGATATGTACCTTTACCTCTTTTGTTTGTCAGTTTCTCCTTTATACAATTGACACAATGGTCAAAATCTGAAAAATCAAGAGTTTCAATAATTTCGTCTAGTATAAAACGTTCCATTCTCGGTTTCAAGATATGGCCTAATCGTTTATACCATAAACAATGGAATTGTCATCAATCAATTTACGCTTCACGTCTCCTGAACCAACCTACAGGATTTCATTATATGAAGGGATGATATCGAGCATATAAAGATTATCCAAAATAGATAAAGAACCGGTTCCAATCATAACCGAATGAAATGAGAGGGTAAACTTAAGATCTCTAAATGAACAAGAATTTCCTAATTTGTCCAAAACAAAAAACCGAAAGTAAGTTCCGCGTAAAAGGCGGTACTATGAAAACACCCTCCAAAACCCAAAATTGGTCAATCTTCATCAAAAGTCTAAATTGCTCGATAGCTTCCACTTCCACCCTTTTACCATCACCTACATAGATGTATCTTTCAACATCAATCGGGTTTTCGCTAATAGAGGAAACCCCGTATAGATATACTTACGTGAGTTGTAGCACTTGAATCAATCCACCAAGTACTACTAGACACTGAAGCTAAATTGACCTCAGACCAAACCAAAGTGAGAGTCAAATATTTATTTGCACGAAAAGTATGATACTTCGTGTAATATTTTTGTATGTGACTAGTCTTGTGTTAAAAGAAACAATTTTTAAAAAAAAACTTATTATGTTTCTTTTGCACATGAATTGATCTTGAATCTGCGGTTTCATAACCTTTCTTTCTTTTCTATATCATGCCCCTTAAAATCGGAGGAATGAAATGCTTAATGATCATCAAACAAATGCGGTTTGAGGTTTTTTTTCAACGTTCGAGTTTGTTACGATTCTCAACAGAACTCGAATCTCTAATCGTTGGATGAACCTCCCTAATCGCAAGGTCGTGACCCATCAAAGAAAACACCATCAATAAGTGCTCCTTCCGTTCAGTAAAGTTCAGTTTATTCAACATAGAGATCGAACTAACGTTGACAGAGATACTAGATACCGATAGCACAACTGTAAACAAAAGATAGCTTGTATGTTAGACTTCCATTCAATGAAACCTTAATTGAATGATAACACGATCCAATCCCATCACAATGCATCTACGCAACATCAAAATTAGTCTTTGGACAATAATTTTGACTTGCATTAGATGACTCAGCGCATCAAATAATCAGTGTAAATCAAACATCTCATGTAATGGTTACATTTGGGTATACCATCACATTTATGCCATACCAAAAATTTACACTAATTATCAATGCACACATAATATAACACTGCCAAACCATGAATGACCTTTGGGTTTATCAAAGTTCGCATGAATTATATTATGTAACCTTCTCAATGTAATTGGAATAATTAATTTTCTCAAGATTGCCTACTTTGGTAGGATGTTGAGAAAGTTAAATAAATCGCATACATTGATCAAAGGATATAATAATCATCATAATAATTCAGTGAATAACTTTTATAAAAAAAGCTATGATATAACCTTATAATTACACTATCTGTATGTGTAATTAATTATAGTAAACTAAATTCACCGCAATTGTCATATGGTGTATATATAAATAATATTCGTACCAATTCTAATCCAAATGAATTGCAAAAATTAATTGAAATATATAAACCCATCCTTATGCGTATTAATCAGCGAATTCGATTCAAAATTTACTAAAAATTTTAACAGTTAGAGCATTAAACCAAACGCTCCAAGATAACTTGATAGAGCTGTTGGCAAAACTGGTAGGGAGTTGTCTTGGCGGAATATCAGAAATACCCTCCAAGGGCTAAATCACTTCAAAAATACCCTTCCCCAAAATAATTATTAAATCCGAAAAATAAAAACTGAAGAAAAGACAAATTTGCCCTTAACGTTCGAACGTGGAAAAATGGAAGTTGGGTAGTTTTTCGACGTGAAAAACTGCCGAAAACGAGAAAGCTGAACAGTTTTTCGCCGTGAAACCTGTTTAAAAGTTGATAGCAAGAAAGAAATAAGTGATTTCGAACTTGAGAGGGAACGATTTGAAGTTGGCGAACAATTTGAAGTTGGCGAGAAGGAAACTGGCGAAGAGAGCACGAAGAGAGCACGAGTCAATCTTCAATGGCGTCAATAAGTGTAAGTAGTTCGATTTCTAGGGTTTTGCAAGCTTTCGAGTCACAAAATGGTTTATTGATTTGAAATGGGTGTCAGTGTCAGTGAGTCGGTTAGGTCGCAAGGGTCGCAGGAGTTGCATGAACATCTTCGACTCCGTGAGTCGGTTGAGTAGCAAGGGTCGCAGTAGTTTCATGACCATCTTAGACTCAGTTTATTGATTTGAAACGGGTGAGTGTCAGTGAGTCGGTTAGGTCGCAAGGGTCGCAGGAGTTGCATGAACATCTTCGACTCCGTGAGTCGGTTGAGTAGCAAGGGTCGCAGTAGTTTCATGACCATCTTAGACTCAGTTTATTGATTTGAAACGGGTGAGTGTCAGTGTCAGTGAGTCGGTTAGGTCGCAATGGTCGTTTGAGTGTCGCGGAGTGTCTAAGGGTCGTTTGAGTCGCATGGGTCGCACACGTCGGTTAAGGGTCGCATGGGTCGGTTGCGTCGCATGGGTCGGTTGAGTCGCATGGGTCGCTTAGGTCGGTAGAAGTATAATGTATTCGTAATTGGTCATTTTGCAGGAAAAAGGGACTAAGAGGAAGGAGTGCGTGAGTGATGCTGATGCTGATGCTGCAGTCCCTCTGACACTGGAGAAGAAATTAATAGGGGAAATAAGGAAGTCGGAGAAGAGAATCATCAACGCCGTAAGAGACCTTCTAAGGGATGTCGGGATTCATGTGCCTAATCCAAAATCAAAGGCTGCCGAGAAAGTTGCGATCACCGAAACCCAATCTTCCGACACTGTTGGTGATTTTGCTTTTGAATTCCTTCGACGTCCAAATCCAGTGTCAAGAAACCTTGCTCCTGATGGAGTTCCACCAAGTAAGTAATATTTAGTGAAAAGGTCATTGGAGTGTCAATTTCCATCGAGACATATAAGTCGTAGGGTCGCATAAGCCGTAGGGTCGTTAGAGTCGTAGGGTCGCATAAGCCGCAGGGTCGTTAGAGTCGCATGGGTTTCATATGTCGCATGTGTCACTGGGTCGCTAAAGTCGAATGGGTCGCATGGGTCGCATAGGTCGCATTGGTCCCATTGGTCGCATTGGGATAATAGGTCGCATGGGTCGCATGGGTCGCATAGGT
>CM071866.1:37768303-37782839 GCA_036759665.1 Gynandropsis gynandra
CTTTGAATCCTTTGCGACCCCTTTCCCATCCGACCCTTGGACCCCTACGACCCCTTTGACCCTTTGCGACCCATTTACCCTTGGACCCCTGTGACCCTTTGACCCTTTTCGACCCATTTACCCTTGGACCCCTGCGACGACCTTTGATCCCTTTGACCCCTCAATGAGACTCTGTGATCCAGTGCGACCGTACGACTCTGTGACCCACTCTGTCACCTTTGACATTGCAATAAACACAAGAGAAACACGAAAAACTCACTATACATACCTGGTTTTTCTGCGGAATGTGCTTAATTGCAAGTTTCTTTGTTGACAACAAAGGATTTCAACCTATTGGCAGTGAATCTAATGCCGATCGCAAGCTACTCTTGTCGAATCTGTTGTGGTGTGGGGGAACAGTAATTTTCGTACGAGAATTAGAGGTGCTCTAGAGAAGAGAGAAAAATTGTCGTCAAGGGTAATATGGGATTATCAATATTTTAAGGGTAGATTTGATGTTGAAACTTTTTTTTTTCAGCCAAAGGTATTTTTGAAGCACTTTAGCCCTACAGGGGCATTTTTGATAATCCCCCAATAAAAAACTGTTCAAAACCTCCACACGGAACGTGACTAAAATTTTGCATTTCCTTTTTTTATTAAATATAAAAAAAAGTATTTTTTTTCTTCACCATTTTCCCACCATGAAGTTTCATCAATATTTTTTTTAATTTACTCAAAATTTTGCTTAATTCACCATATTCAAAGCCAAATTTATTATAAACACATTAAATCATTCTTAAATTGATGTACGTACAATAGATTAGGCTCTGATACCAATTGAAAGAATTCGTTTTAAACTTTATACGAATTCAAAATCCTAATTTTCTATTGCGATTTACATCAAAAATTGAATAGAAGATCGAGATAAATCCTAATTTGCGATTTACATCAAAAATTGAATAGAAGATCGAGATAAATACCTGGATTTATGGTATACGATATGCAGCGGAATAGATCTTCTGATTCTACATGCAGTAACCGAAAAACTTGACACCGATGGGATGTATCAAGAAAACTGAGATTCTCTGAAATTTTCTGTAAAACCGTAGGTGATTATATTGAATCCCATTTCAGAAACCAAATGAATCTCATTTATATAGGCACGTGAACCAGGGACCATAAACCGATAGATAACCGGTTAATTCCGGTTCTCAATTGTATCGTTTAATTTCGCCCATCATGAAATATAAACGATACTACCAAAGGTCTCTATGCATATAATCCTCCCCATTCAATTCAATACCAAAGTCCAATCAATTAAACTTTAATCCGATCACATTTAATTTAGACTAAACCGAATCACAACACTTATTCCAAAATTATTCACATATATTGGTCCAAAAATATAAAATTTAAACAAAAAAAATCTTATATTATAATCTAAGTGGTGAGACCCATATAAAGGTAACATCACATATTTCAAATTAGTTTCTGTGCTTAGGTCCAGTCAATCCTTAATGTCAATTTGGATTGGGTTTGATGGGTTAACACAACCCAACCCATTTAAAATATACACGAGTTTCTATTAAACGAGCATAAGATTATATGGGTTAATCATATATATAATAAGGAGGTTTTTTCCTCTTCTTTGGTGAAGCCACATCACCAAAAGAGAGAAACGTTTCATTTAAATCTAATTTAAATCTAATATTAATAATAATAAATGAGAAGGTGACAATATATTTTATTTTTAAAAATATTTTACAAAATTCTTTTAAAAAAATTATAATTTCGTATGGATTAATCAAATTTAAGTTTCAAAATTTTGGAAACAAATATTAAAAATAATTAAGCTGCAAGGTATTCGCTTATGGTAATCGATATAAAAAATTGAATAAAATCGTATTACTTTTATATCAATTTGTATTTGAATATAGAACCATATCTAGAATCAGAATAAAATAGAACTCAAAATATTGATATTTCACGAAAACAACTAATACATTACACAAAATATAAATTAGGTAACAAAATATTTTATACAATGTATAAACACATATGCCATATTAAGTTAAACATATATTCGGTATTTATCTCCGCATTTTGTATTTCTACTTATAAAAAATTACATATATCAACCTCAGAAACCTAGAGATTTTCAAAGGCCTATAATTTGATCTTTTTGTTGAGTTTTTTTTCTTGCAATGAGCAGCTAAACATGGGGGACAAGCGAGTGGAACAATGCATGTGAAAAAATGTTGTTTACTCATCTGTTGGCTAAAAATTTCTCCACTTTTAAGTTCATATTATTGGTTTGAGTTGAGTCATTCATATAGTTTGATTGTGTATAATTCTGCATATTATACTTGTAGTAAATGAGATATTATTAAAGATGACCATTATGCAACTAAAACAACTATAGAACCTTAATTTTGATTCTATATGTGTATTGACCAACTCGAGTTTTGTTTTGAACCAGGAAATGTTATTGTTGGTGGAGAGATAAAAATAACATTGGGACCTTTTTCGTTTAGACCAATGTTGTCGTCGTATTACAGTATTATGAAGTTATTCTCCATTTATCTTGGAAAATAGAAGGGCTTAATTATCACATTGATGAAGAAAGTTTTGGCCTTTCGATTTCAATACCACTCATATGTCTTCAAATTTTTTATTTCTTTCATTGTTATATATATAACGCAATTTTCCTTTGCAATCGTAGTGGAAATGAATTCTTCATGTTAGCGTTTGGTTTTGTGTTCCTCCTCAACAAAACCATATATCTTATTATATCTCTCCATCATTCATTTTTTTAGAAATATTGAGAATGGAGATTAATGGACAAAGCAAAAGGGATTACTAATGCAATAGACAAATTGGGATCGATGAAATCAATATATTATTTTGTTGGTTATTATTGTATCTCTTTTTTTTCTCTCCTTCACGTTTCCAATTTAGTTTTTATTGAATTACCCCCACTCCAACAACTAACCTCTCCACCTTCTCCTCCCATCTATAACATTCTTCTCCCATCAAATGAGCCGAAATCGCGGATTATTGTCCTGGTAAGACAAATCTGCTCTTGCAGCGAGTTGCACCGAAATCTGCACGATCCATATTCCTCCGTGCGTGCCGCCTTCGCCAGTCGTACACCGCCATCACGATGCCACTGCTCGCTATGCTTGGGGGCTACAATGCCTAGATGGGGGCGGGGATGTGCTTATCGGTGACCTTGGAGCCACTTTATTCTGTCATTGTGGTCATCCTCTTAAAAAAACCATTCTGCCTTGGGCGAGATCTTTGGTGGCCTGCTCGCATCGACGGAGGATGTCGGTGTAGCAGAGGTGGAGAGGACGAATGTCCGTGTGAGGCTGAAGGTGGTGGCCCCAATCCCAGGGACCGAAGGCTCTATAGATTCCAATTGCTTTGGATTCGTTTTTCGTCTCCGATGTAGTCGTCGGTTGTCCTGCCTCGGCTCTGGACTCTATTCCCCTTCGATTCGTTCTTCATCCCCGATGTATTCGAAATTAGAAAAATAAATTATAATTTCTTATGAATTAATCAAATTTAAGTATCTAAATTTTGAAAAAAAAAATTATTAAAAATAATTAAGTTGCAAGGTATTCGCTTATGGTAATTTATTCATTATAAAAAATTGAATAAAATCGTATTATTTTTATATCAATCTGTATTTGAATATAGAACCATATCAAGAATCAGAATAAAATAGAGACTCGAAATATTAATATTTAACGAAAACAACTAATACATTATACAAAATATAAATTAGGAAACAAAATATTTTATACAATGTATAAACACATATGGAACCATATTAAGTTAAACATATATTCGGTTTTTATCTTCGCATTTTGTATTTTCACTTATAAAAAAATTACATATATCAACCTTAGAAACCTAGAGATTTTCAAAGGCCTATAATTTGATATTTTTGTTGGACTTTTTTCTTGCAATGAGCAGCTAAACATGGGGGACAAGCGAGTGAAACAATGCATGTGAAAAAATGTTGTTTACTCATATGTTGGCTAAATATTTCTCCACTTTTAAGTTCATATTATTAGTTTGAATTGAGTCATTCATATTGTTTGGTTGTGCATAATTCTGCAGACTATACTTGTAGTAAATGAGATATCATTAGAGATGACCAATATGCAACTAAAACGACTATAGAACCTTAATTTTGATTCTATATGTGTATTGATCAACTCGAGTTTTGTTTTGAACCAGGAAATGTTATTGTTGGTGTAGAGATAAAATAACATTGAGACCTTTTTTGTTTAGACCAACGTTGTCGTCGTATTACAATACTATGAGGTTATTCTCCATTTATCTTGGAAAATAGAAGGGCTTAATTATCACATTGATGAAGAACGTTTTGGCCTTTCGATACCACTCATATGTCTTCAAATTTTTTATTTCTTTCATTGTTATATATATGAAGCAATTTTCCTTTGCAATCGTAGTGGAAATGAATTCTTCATGTTAGCGTTTGGTTTTGTGTTCCTCCTCAACAAAACCCATATCTTTTGATATCTCTGCATCATTCATTTTTTTAGAAATATTGAGAATGGAGATTAATGGACAAAGAAAAAGGGATTACTAATGACATAAACAAATTGGGATCGATGAAATCAATATATTATTTTGTTGGTTATTATACTATCTCTTATTTTTTTCCCTCTCCTTCAAGTTTCCATTTTAGTTCTTATTGAATTGTCCCCACTCCAGAAACTCACCTCTCCACCTTCTCCTCCCATCTATAACGTTTTCCTCCCATCAAATGAGCTGAAATCATGGATTACTGTCCCGGTAAGACAAATCTGCTCTTGCAGCGATTTACGCCGAAATCTGCACGATCCATATTCCTCCGTGCGTGCCGCCTTCGCCAGTCATACACCACCATCACGATGCCACTGCTCGCTATGCTTGGGGGCTCCAACGCCTAGATGGGGGCGGGGATATGCTTATCGGTGACCTTGGAGCCACTTTATTACGTCATTGTGGTTATCCTCTTAAACAAACCATTCTGCCTTGGCCAAGATCTTTGGTGGCCTGCTCGAATCGCCGGAGGATGTCGTTGTAGCAGAGGTGGAGAGGAAGAATGTCCATGTGAGGCCGAAGGTGGTGGCCCCTATCCCCGGGAGCGAAGGCTCTATAGATTCCAATTCCTTGGATTCGTTCTTCGTCTCCGATGTAGTCGTCGGTCGTCTTGCCTCAGCTCTGGACTCTATTTCCCCCTCGATTCGTTCTTCATCCCCGATTTAGTCGAAATTAGAAAAATAAATTATAGTTTCTTATGAATTAATCAAATTTAAGTTTCTAAATTTTGAAAAAAAATTATTAAAAATAATTAAGTTGCAAGGTATTCGCTTATGGTAATTTATTCGTTATAAAAAATTGAATACAATCATATTATTTTTTGTATCAATCTATATTTGAATATAGAACCACATCAAGAATTAGAATAAAATAGAGACTCAAAATATTAATATTTAACAAAAACAACTAATCATTACACAAAATATAAATGAGGTAACAAAATATTTTATACAATGTATAAACACATATGGAACCATATTAAGTTAAACATATATTCGGTTTTTGTCTTCGCATTTTGTATTTTCACTTATAAAAAAATTAGATATATCAATCTTAGAAACCTAGAGATTTTCAAAGGCCTATAATTTGATATTTTTGTTGGTTTTTTTCTTGCAATGAGCAGCTAAACATGGGGGACAAGCGAGTGGAACAATGCATGTGAAAAAAATGTTGTTTACTCATTTGTTGGTTAAATATTTCTCCACTTTTAAGTTCATATTATTAGTTTGAATTGAGACATTCATATAGTTTGGTTGTGCATAATTCTGTAGATTATACTTATAGTAAATGAGATATTATCAGAGATGACCATTATGCAACTAAAACGACTATAGAACCTTAATTTTGATTCTATATGTGTATTGATTAACTCGAGTTTTGTTTTGAACCAGAAAATGTTGTTGTTGTTGTAGAGATAAAATAACATTCGAACCTTTTTTCGTTTAGACCAACGTTGTCGGCATATTACAATACTAGAAGGGCTTAATTATCACATTGATGAAGAAAGTTTTGGCCTTTCGTTTTCAATACCACTCATATGTCTTCAAATTTTTTTATTTCTTTCATTGTTACATATATGAAGCGATTTTTCTTTGCAATTTTAATGGAAATGAATTCTTCATGTTAGCGTTTGGTTTTGTCTTCCTCCTCAACAAAATCCCATATCTTATGATATCTCCGCATCATTCATTTTTTTAGAAATATTAAGAATGGAGATTAATGGAAAAAGAAAAAGGGATTACTAATGTTATAAACAAATTGGGATCGATGAAAACAATATATTATTTTGTTGGTTATTATAGTATCGTGATCTCACCTCTTTCATTATTATCAATTGGAAATCTAGCTTTTTGTTGTTTAATACGATTGTTTCAGTTTTCATTAAACTATGTTGTATTTTCACGCTTTTGTGTAAACTAGATTCATATTAATATTCATTTATTTATTCTGTTCAAATTCGATACTTTTACAATATTGTTTCATTGCCTCTCTTACTGAGGAAAAGTGAATAGTTTAATTATATATTTCTATCTCTATATGCAAATTATTGTTGCCTCATTGTCTTTGTGTCTACTTTAAAAATTGTTGTCTTTTCCAAGTTTTATTGTTGTAAATGATTCAAGACGTATGGTAAAATCCTAATCACTCGATTACATTTGTTATATCCTTTGAGGTTAGAAGTTTGGGTATTCTTTTTAGTTTATGAATTTAATATTATTCTTTAACAAATATATGTATGTACTATCTCATAGTAAAATGTTTATTTATCGTATTTTTATAATCATAGTAATATCTTAATCATAACACAACCACCACCAACACATGTAACGAGACATAAAATAAGAAGAAAATAATTGAAATCCAATTTATTAATATTAATATTATATATAAGTATGTAGTTAGTTATATCATTAACGTCCTAATATTGATCGTAAATTAATTTAAATTTTCAAAAATCTTAAACACACTACAAATAATCGGTAAATTAATTATATTAAATTTTAATATTCTATTATTTTAGAATAAATGAATAATCATATATAAATAAAATTAAAATTGTTCCATCTTTAAAAGCTTGCGCATCTCCTTCGAATGGTTTTATTCACACCGATCTGCTTCTATTTGCTACGTGGTTCAAGATTGCCTATTTCATTTTTAAAGTATTTTCTAATGGTTTCAAGTTCAAAATTAGTCAAAAACCTTGGAGTTATAGAAGAATTTTTCTTTAGCATTTCCTTTGAAGTGCAGAAACTACATTGATTAAGGTTGTAAAATCATCACTGATGCTTGCTTACGAGGTTTACGTTGTTGGTCCTATTTTTGAAATGAAGGTATGTTGTGCACATTCTCTATAATACTGGAAAATTCTTCTTTATATATGCTATAGAGGCATTTGTTTGTTTTCTTTTTTTAAGCCAAATTAATGCAAAATGGGGCTGAAAATCTGTATGCAAGTAGAGCATGAGTGGATATTATCCGTGCCATGTCTTTGTTCCTCTTACTAGAAGAATGTTTAAATATATAGCTCAATAAATCAAATCATTTACTTTAAGAGAGTATCATTTTTTCTCCCATGTTGTTATTTGAAAATCTCATTTCTCCAGAAAAACACCATCAATGAAGATTCATGTAATTGCTCTTGATTATCCTTGAATTATTACCATAATTCACAGTATACTCTTCATAATGTTGGTTAGAAACCTTTTTTTGAATATATATATATATATATATATATATATGGGTTTAGGGGTATAGACTGTGATATTGAAGGTCACGATCAATGATCGCAACAAACAAAGTGATTCAAGACTGCTCTGTATTTCCTTTGAAAAAATAAAGATTGATCCAAAGATAGTGCAAATCAATATGCACATGGAGAAATGACTTGATTAAAAACCAAGTTATCATAGGGACGAGTCTGAAATATAAGACACTTACAAATTCAGGACGTGTTCATATCGAGTATTGGTTGGATTAGTTGACCACAAAAAACTTTTATAAGGTAAGTAGTTTTGCAATGAATCAATAATATTATTTCTTTGCTAATAAACTTATCTAATTAATATTTCTACGTTGTAGATATTGTTGGACTTCTAATCGCTATGCAAGAATCAAATTTGTAGCTACCTTCTCTGATAAAAAAAATAGAAATTCGATTGTTACTAAATAGATAAGTATTTAATATTGTTGCTTCATTAATTTATTATATTATCTCTTCTGCAATAATTTTCTCACCTTACTTGAACAATTTCAAATATAGAAAATATGTCGTAAAATATCGATATAGGATGAACTTCTACGCACTTTCGTCCAAATATTACTCAAATGCTTGCCAAAAAACACTCATGATCGTAACACATACTATTCCTATTATGATCAATGGTTTTAAAAAATAAATTAACACTTATATTAATTATTTTTTTGTTCATGTGATTGCGTAATTAACACTTCGATCGTTATGTTCCACAAACATTTACACCAATGAAAATCCAAAGACAAACAAGAAATTCTAACATAAGTAAGTTTTAAAGATTTCCAAATTATATCAATACCTCAATAATTATTTTAATCATATTATGATTTAAATTTAGTACTAAAAAAATTATGTAGGTACAAATAAGAAAAACAATCATGCGGAAAATTCATGTTCAAATCATGCAATCACTTTCTTTGAAAAATTACGTTTTAAAATTTCAAAGATATTAAATCGCAGTGTTAGTTTATATTACATTTTATAAATCTATTTGTTAAACTTTTACATTGAAATAAGAATTTTTACGTTTGTATTGGACGATACATATATCAAATGTCATGTCAATGTTTTAATTAATGAATTATATATAACATTTAAAAAGATCACAATTTAATTATAACAAAACCGCACAACGTGCGGGTATCATCTAGTTGAGTATAAAACTCAATTAGATTAATTTTAATAAGTTTTACACATTTAACCCATTAACCCATATATCCTTTACTTCTCTCACTTTTACTTCTCTCACCTCTCTTAGATCTCTCAGTTCACACTTCATTTGGAATTCAACATTGCTCCAAATACCCGATTTTGACACATATTTTACCCAATTTTTATCTGAAGTTTAACATGAATCAAATTTTAACACGATTTCACCCAATTTCACTGAATTTCAAATCGATTTCATCCAATTGTAACCTAATTTTTACCTATTTTAACTCGATTTCATTCAATTTTCCCGAATTTCAACCCGATTTCACCTACTTTTAACTCAATTTCACCGAATCTAAACCCAATTTTAACTCGATTTCACCCAATTTCACCGAAATTCAACCCGATTTCACCAAATTTTAACCCAATTTTACCTAATTTCAGCACGATTTCACCCAATTTTAGCTCTATTTCGCGAATTTTAACCCGATTTCACCCAATTTTAACTCGATTTCATCCAATTTCTACTCGATTTCACCCAATTTTAACTTCATTCACCGAATTTCAACCCGATTTCACCCAATTTTAACTCCATTTAACCGAATTTTAACCCGATTTCACACATTTTTAGCCCGAATTTAACTCGATTTCATCCCGTTTCACCAAATTTCAACCCAATTTCATCCAATTTTGACTCGATTTCACGCAATTTTAACCCAATTTTAACCCGATTTAACTCGATTTCATCCCATTCCACCAAATTTCAACCCAATTTCGTCCAATTTTGACTCGATTTCACCTAATTTTAACCAATTTCACCCTATTTTAACTCAATTTTACCGAGTTGAAATTCAGTGACATTGGGTGAAATCGGGCTGAAATTCGTGACATTGGGTGAAATCGAGTTAATATTGGGTGAAATCAGGTTAAATTGAGTGATATCGAGTTAAAATTTGGTGAAATTGAATTAAATTTGGGTAGAATCGAGTCAAAATTTGATGAAATTGAATTGAAATTCGGTGAAATCAGATTAAATTTCGGTAAAATTGGGTGGAATCGAATTAAAATCAGATTAAAATTCGATGAAAATGGATAAAATCGAATTAAAAATTATTAATTGTATGAATAAACTCATTGAACCCGTTTAACCCAACCTGTATAAACCAATTATTAAATGGATCGGGATGAACCCAACTTAATTATATTATAAAACCCATTTTATTGTTTGATGGGTACAAGTACAACTCAACCCATTGGTATCTAATGCCAATTTAAACCTTGCCGTGTAATTTTTATAGCCGCAAAAACCCGCATCCATTATCATTGGAATACACACTAAATAACTTCTTTATGATCAAATAATAGCTTCCAGCTATATAAATAATCTAAACCTACAGGAAAAATTCAATAAAAATTTTATTCTCGTATATATTCAGCATAGACTCGGTCGGTGATACCAATCAAAAGGAGTCCATGTCGAACCTCGAATTTGGGAGAAGTAACCATACTTCATCTCAGAGGGACGGCAAACTTAGGCTATGAAAAGATCATCGTGACGCAATCAGTCGTGGGAATGTAACCTTTGTAGCAAAAATGGCGAATTTATGTTTTGGAATTCAAAACCATTTTTTTTTCCTTCTCTTCATATTTACCTAATAATGTAGTGGTAAGCATACACTAAAAATAGCTTAAAAAGAGGAGTAACAGTCACACCTGAAACACATGAGGCGTGAAGTTCGAGATAAGCTGTGACACTGAAAGTGTGAATCACATTCACTTCTCCTTCCGCTGGGATGAAGGCAAGGTGGCTGCTTCGAGATACTGTTCAGCCAGCTTCTTGACCTTCTCGCCTTCTTTGATTAAGAAGTTTGCGTTCTTGGCGTTGGCGTGATACTTCATTACTTTCTCAGTGGCTTTGGTGGCCGCCCATCTGTATTGATCCACAGTGATCACTCCGCTCTTGCACAGTGGTCTGATGTGTTCTTTGATGTACGCCTCCACCTGAAACCGATAACAGATAATCTTTAATACACATGCACCGAGCCTTTCTCCCGCTCGCATTTTCACATCTGTTTAAGAAACAGAAACTCTTATGGAGTTACCTTCTTGGTGACAGAGCTAGACCCATCATTGTTGCCTTTCTCTTCTTTCTGCTTGCTGCTGCGATTGCTCTTTTGAACCTTTCTGGATTTCTCTTCCATATTATCCTCAAAATTCGAACCGATAAACTCTTCATGGACATTGCTCTCACACTCAGAATCAGGTGCTTTCACTTGAATATTTGTCTTAGTAGAGGCTTCCACAAGGTCTTTATCCACCACCAAATCTTTATCAGGGCCATACAGTTCTTCACACTCCACTAAAGAAAAAGTATCACCACCCTCATCTGCAGCTACAGACTCCACTGGAACACAGCTCTTGCCCATTCCACCATCTGCAGTTGCACTCTGGATCACCCGTCTTTCTTCATCCCCGGCTGGTTTTTCAGGATTAAGCGTATTTAAAACTACCTTCACCTTTGTTAGATCTTCTTCAGGTTGTGTTTCTAAGGCTTTCGAAGCCATGGTCACCCCAATATAGTCTTCATCATCCAAATCATACTCGAAATCCCCGTATATGTCGACCTCAGGATTTGAATCTATGTCAAGCACATTATCTGGGTCTTGCTCTCTTGCTTTCTCCAAGGAGTCGTCTGCTTTATCTGGTGTGTCTTCCGCCGAACGCATTGGGCTGTTTGGCGGTGAATCAGACACAAGGCCTGCAGTTCTGAGTGCTTGGAGAACGGCTTGATCATCTGCATTCTTATCAGTACTTTGATTTGATTCGTCATCAGCAGGCAGCGACGAAGAACTTGGTTCCACAGTTTTTTCCAATACTTTACTCTCGGAATGGTGCAGAATCTCCTGTGAACATAGATTCAAATACACAACTTTACTGTTTGATTTGTCAGCGATTGCCTTCTCGACGTTTATAGCATCCGCAATTGCTAGCTCTGTGGCTGCAGTTCTTCGGAGAACTGGAAGATTTGTTTTCTTAAGAAAATGCTCTGTCAGGCGGTAGAGCTGTGTCTGCAGAAACATTCATTTGCTTAGAACGAAGAAAATCATCATCTAGTAAACAAGTGTATGAGAAAATAAAAAAGTGACTAGCCTGAAATTCTCCCCTAATGCCATTTTAGTAATCATGATCTAGTAAATCAGTGACTCACATAGCTCAAACAATGAAAACCACCTGGAAATGATGAAGCTAGCTACCACTAAGATTGTGATTCGGAAAACTAAGAATAGGGTAAAATTAAGGTAATATTTCCGGGAATTCAAGAAACTGGCCCTAAATCTGTCCTATTCCTATTCTGATGATCAAGGATCTTATCATTGATGACTCAAAATAAGTTACAGATACAGAAGACTTATGAGAATCACATGCCTCCGGATTTGCTTAAAAAGAGCATATTTAGAAATTTTGAAGCTAGCTATTTGATAAAACCGTGATCATCGACATTGGGATTCAGCTCTAGTCCCAACTGTAAGGATTAAAATCTACAGTGTGATAAATTTGTAATTGTAAAAATATTGATCCGTGCAAAACTAAAGCAAAGCTATCACTGAATTCCCAAACAGTACAGGGCAATAGCATACTGATGGAGAGGTAGAGCATCCTCTCCAATGTGAATATCTCCACCCATCTGATAAGAATACTATTCCCTATTTGTTCTACCATAAGCTCTACAACCAATAATAATAGCAAAAACCAAAATGTACAATCCGGCAACATCTAGGATCCCAGTAAATTTATTTAGATCCGGAACTGTTCATTTCAAAACTTATAGAAACTTGATTAAGATTTTAAAGAGTAGTGGGAGAAGTAGAGCAAGTTTTGAAGATGAACCAGAGGACTTTGTTTACTTACCTGCCTAACTGAAACAGGAACTTTGTTGTGGCGACTGGTCGCCAAAGCTGGTCTCATATCAACTGGAAGTTGAGCCTGATTGAAGCAACAAGAGAAATATTAAATCAACAATCAAAGAGCACCAGATAACTCAATATAATTTTGTGCTTCTTAGCTTTTAGATTTACTAAAAGCAGCAAGGTTGGGAATTACGTACTAATAAGGGATAATGCCCTTTAGGCAACGCATTGTCTCCTTCTTTGTCTGAGCTTGACTTGTCAAGGGATAAAGCTTTCTTCCTTGCTAGAACCTCCAGTGCCCATTTCCTTTTGTCTTTCTTCAGATCATCTGACTTCTCAGATGTTTCCTTAGAGTTATTCGATGTGGAATTAGATGGTCCATCTGATCGTTTGTTTAGATGTAATTTATCTGAAACCTTTGAACCAGCAAATTTGGAGTTAGTCCCCTTTGCAGGACTGAGCTTTGGTAAACCCTTGTCCATTTCTGTGGCTTTTGCATTGTTTTGAGGGCTTTCTGTTTCTTTCGATGGTAAAAAAGGCTTGATATCATCTTTTCTTGGAAAAACAGAGGTATCTGCCAAATACAATCTAGAGAGAATAGGATTTGAAGCCTGGGGGTTTTCAGATGACGGGGTATTTTCCATGTCAACTGGATTCTTTCTTAAGAGGCTTAAAACAGACTTCAGCGTCTCGATCTTTTCAGGCTTTCTAGTTCTTATGCATCGATGCTTCCAGAACTCAATTTCACAGTCCCGGTGCCATGCACTTTTGCGCTTTCCATTGGAATCTGCATAGATCTTTTTGGTGAGATTTTCACGTACTTTTCCTTTCTGCAGCATCAATTTCTTCGCCTTCACTGCCACAGGCGACAACATTTTAGAAGTTTCTTCAGTTTTAGGTACTATAGCAGCTCTGAAGGCAGCCAAGAGTTTTGGATCAAATAGATTTTCTCCAATGTCATTCATCGATCTGTTACGAACAACTTCTCTTATTTCCTTCCTTAGTTTCTCAACAAGTACTGATGATTCCTTCTCATCTGCTGATGTCCGCATAATTTTCTTTATCCTCAAACCAGCAACATTATCCCCTTCGGAAGCTTTATCGGTAACATTTGGACATGCAGACCTCTTTAAAGGCTTGTGACTGGTTCCTTTAACAATGTCCAGTATATCAACAATAGTATCATTAGAAGTGGATGTGTTCTCATTGTCCATCAACGTTATTTCCTCCTTTTCCCCCTGTTTAGACCTCTTGAGTTTCTCTGCAATCTCAGTCTTATTTTCCGCATCATCATCACTACCATGGGTGAAGGAGAAAATATGCCAACATGAATTAAAACATACACAAACATCTGAAATAAAACACATACATGAGAACAGTAGCAAAAGGTTTAATGAGTGAAACTGACCCGCAACCTAAAAGCTTTCTCTTTGCACCGATAGTGCTAGCAATATCTGCACTATTGATGGTTGCACTGGCAAGACCTGCAAAGCACATTTAAGAGCTAAGACAATGTATGTTCTTGCATTAAGCCATTGCGGGATTGACATGTAGGAAATAAGAAGGAAAGCAGAATGACGGACAAGGAAAATATGTTCCTTATATTTTGAATCATTTTCCGGTT
>CM071866.1:37782943-37813031 GCA_036759665.1 Gynandropsis gynandra
TTCCTGCTCTGCATTGTCATAGGGTCTACAGTAACATGCAATCTTATTTCATGGTCGAGCAACCAGGGCATAGAAAATGATTTGTCACACAACTAATATATAAATGCACACACATACATTTGAGGATGCTTTTTATAATCACCCAAACAATGGGACCGATTGAAAATCTATAACGGTTGGAAATTTAATGTTAAACCTCACAGACACCATACTATCACCAAAACAACTTGACTTGTTCAATCAAGATACCTGCACCAATCTCCAATTTCTCAACTGACAATTGTGGTTTTGAGTTGGAAGGTGAACCAGATGATAAGGCATGTGATAAGGACAGGTTCCAGTCCTGTTTTCCAGGGATCTGCTCTTCAATGTATTTCATACTACAGATTTCCAGATGAGAACTATCAGGGCCTCCGTCCGTCTTTGCTTGAGCCAGTGACAGGGTAGTTTCACGTGATTCCATGTCCCACTCATTTCCTTTGACAATTGAAACAACAATAGCCGTCTCACCTTCATCAGCAACAGCAACTGAAAAATTTCCAGAGAAAACAGCCTCGCCTGAGCAACTGCTAGTTGCTTTCTCTGGAACATACTCACATAATCCTGCCTCCATTTTTGCTGCATCGGATTCTTGAGGCTTTTCATTAGAGAGACATCTACAGACACAAAGTAAAGCAGAACATATGTAATAGAAATGAAATTCAGACTACAAAATGGATGGCACAGCAAAGCATCAATTCTCACTCAAATTCAAGCCCCAATCTCTTTTCTCTTTAACACAAGACCAGCAAAAAATAAATGTAAACTAATTAATGAAGATCTTATACAAATGCGCACCTACTACAAACCAAGGCAATAAAGGCCACAATAGTGGAAATATAGCAAATCAAGGGACATGATATCGCCTGTGGCAAACTCCAAAATCATTTCCATCCAAAACATACCTTGGGCATACCCATGTATCATCCGATGTGCTTTCAGGATCAAAACCCACACAAAAAGCATGATACCTGTTAGCAAAAGGATTGAAGCAACAATTTAATCTTCGGAACATTAGAATATGAGACAATGGTGCAAAAATTATCATTCTAGACCAATCCAATGAACTTGCACTTATAACATATCAGATTACAAACATGTCTGTCGTTTGCATGCCATATTTACATGACTCTTCAATGTTAAACCATAGCAGATAAATGATACACGGTAGCAAAAAAAAAAATTCTCATGCGCAAGAGTTCCATCAAAGTGAGCTTCATGAACCAGCATATACACATCGAATAAGAAACAGGGCATCATTACCATATGTCGCAAGAATCACAAGCAATTGATGTATCAAGGCTGGAATCCCCTTCAATGCAAGTGGAGTCCTGTCGGATTTTGCAGCGATCTCCATCTAAGCAGATAACTGCCTATAAAAAAAATTAAAAAATATTTAGTCAAGGTCATTTATAACAACTTGAAAAGCCAAATTATAATATATTTACATTTTCGTCAATATAGTGCGATGGAGAAGAGAAGGCATCCTTCTTTTCCTCAATGCACCAATCTTCATCTCTGCACACGTTTTGAAACTGTGATTATAATACAGCTCTGGGCAGTTTCAAATCCATGGCACGTACATACAGCGTATTTATCATCCTAAACTACTTATTCATGTTATCCATCCCCAGATGTCAATACCAAATACAAATAGTGACTGATGTGCTTGCAGGTAAATGTCACAAAACTTGTTCAGGCATTTAAATCACAGTTTAATCATAATCAGGAAAACAATATCCGTAAAGAGGAAAAAACATGATTTCAATACCTCATTAATGAATCCTCATCACAGACTTTGCTGCTTCCACCTGTATCATACACCTTCATGATCAAACGGAAAACTCATTACCTAACCCAAGAGCTTATTAAAACTCACAACTACAGGTTCATCAACATAAACCTAATATTACCAAGTAGAAAACACATGTAGTACTTACAGGGACACATGTAATCAACTGAAACTCGTTCTGGCAAAGAGGACAGAGGTTCATAATAGTAGACCAGTTATCAATGCACTCAAAGCAGAACCTGAAAAATTTTCCAGATTAATTAACCAACCATAGCCACCAACTATATCTCCGCTCTCTCACGGAAGAAAGCAATAATCAATCAAACAAAGTCTCATAATGTTGCCAATGTTTATCCTAACAGCTATACCAGTGCTGACAGCAATCAAGAACACCTCTATCCATTATTATATCCATGCAAATCCCGCATCTTTCGCCTTCGATTCCAGTAAAATCCTACCAAAATGAAATCGAAAATCACAATGAGAAACAATTTCAAAAACCCCAAATAGAAAATAAACCAGTCTTTCCAAACATCGGATTCTGTTCTTAGCTTTGAGTTCCATACAAAGTTGGGAAAATTACAAGACAAATACAATTCTACTGGAGGAATCGCTACAACTGGAAATTGCAAGTTCGAGCTTGAGCACCGGGAAAGGCAACTCACAACTCTGATTAACCAGATATCAACACAAATTTCGAATGATTGCGTCGATAATCAGTTCATACACGAGTCCTCGAAGAAAAGCTGAGAAGATTAGAAGCTTACGCTGACATTTTGTCCGACTTCAACAGCTTCATCTTCAAGCAAGTTGCTCGTAACAAAATCGAGCTCCATTATTGTTCTCCCCCCAAAAGAACCTGCAAACAAGAAAAAAAGGTTAATTCATCGACGATGAAGCAAACATCAGAAAAAGCGAAACTGCACACGCACACACAGATAAAAAAACGATAGTTTCTTACCTTCGATCCAAAAAAAAAAACTATGAAGAAATCCGTAGTTTCTTACCAATGATATTTTCAGGGAGAGAAATCTGAGAGTTGCGGACGAATTCACGAGGAAATCAAAGGGTGGGGCATGGAAAATAGAGAGATTCACCGAGGGCAAAACAGGTAAAGAAAAAATTCATGGACGATGACGTCACCATTAGCTGAAAATATCATCGGGTGAGAGAGAGAAAACGAAGAAAATCCGTCCTAACTGAAGAAGAAGAAGAAGAAGAGAACTTTCGTAATTTGGATTCACAAAACAATTTGCCTTTTGGGGTCACAAGCGTGAAAGTTTCATGTGGGCCTTTCAGCAAAATTTCTGAACTTTAGGGCGAACTAATAAAATAGTTTTCACATATTCAGTCAGTTTCAATTGTTTATTTCTTTTTTATTATTTGAATAAATCTGGAAGTCCATACAGTACACAGTATAGAGAGAGTGAAGCGAGTAGTATTAGTTTACAGAGAGAGATGAAGTGATCAAGGTCTCCAAGTTCATGGGGAAACACATGTCGACGTGGCTGCTGTTCCAGACGTTGTCGGCGAGGATTGCGTTGACGGCATCGGTGGGATGGAACTGATCCCACCAGAGATGGGAAGATGCGTCTTCACACGCCATCTCCGACGCTATGCATGGGAACCACCCCTTGTACCTCCCCAATCCGCAACACGCCTCCGTCGTCACGTTGAAACCTGATGCCACAATCCAAAATTTTATTCAAAAGTTCAAAATTGGTCAATCAATATATATAAATTCATTACCCATTCATATTTTATTCTGAGGTGTGACAATATTAAGTAGCATAAGACAATGCACATGGGATTATTTACTTACCGTAGAGCTGGTGATTCTGGAGGATGTTCATGGCGCCTTGTAGCACATCACAGAAGATTACAGAGACGCCTGGAAGCTCTAAGTTAAGCTGATCAACCATGTATCTCATCACAAAGTTGGATTCCATGATCATGCTGTTCACTTCTTCTGCACACTCTCCATTCTGACTTTTGTACCTCCACAGATAGTATGGTGCACAGCCGATTGGTGGCAATCCCATCACCACCATTCTTCTCACGTTTACATTGTACAAGTTCTGTCATCGAGACACGCACCAGTGAATCTCATATACGAGATGAAATCATCAATCATTTATATCACTGCTATAACGTATAGAAGAACCAGCATTAGTTTGATCTTTTATGCTCAATATTTTGTAATTTCCAGCTTAAAAGATTCGGTTTCTCAGATCAGGTTCTAAACTAGTGTTAGAACAAATGTTTTTTCAGAATCATGACTAGAAATCTGGCTCCCTATACAGACATTGTACATCTAGACCTTTTACCAGGAGCATGAACTTGACTGTAAATGAAAACATTAACGTATCATAGTGTCACCTTGAGTTCCCGTTTCACATTGGAAGCCAAGAATTGGTTGAAATTCCACGGAGAATAGAGATTCTGTACATTTGATATATTCCTGATGTAGAAATGTATGTAATCATTTACTCCGATCGATATGTAGAAAACAGAATTGGATATCAGATTAACGGCAGCTTCCTCTCCAATGTTTAGTATGATCTGCTGGTATGTGTCCACAAACTGCTCAATTTGCATGGCAAATGAAACCCTTTGGCCCTGTAACAAAATTTTCGAAGATTTAGAACTCAATGTTGGTATTTGAAGATGAAATCGAAGTCCGAAATTGGTGTTGAGATTACCAGTTCGGATCCACTCGAGAAGATAATCCCAGCCCCAGCTGAAGCATAGTTTACACCGTGAAGCATGTCTTCCACTGTTCCAGTTTGCCCAAGATAGCTTGGAACGAACGGGAGCCCCAGATGCTGAGCTGTTACAAGATTTTCCATTTACCGAATTAATTTCCGGTTCATTTCCTTACAATTTCTCGGAAACCAAACAGCAAGTATAAAGAATTAAAGAAAAACCCAAATGTATTTCAAAAAATAAAAATAAAAATCGAACGATAAAGTAGAAAAAGATCTTATATACAAAAAAGCAGAAACTAACCCAGATAATCCACCGGAATCCTTCCATTGGAAAACCTCCCGGTGGGCTGATGAGTGTCGAAATCCCTACCGTACGGGAGCCGATCTGCCCTCGCGAAGGTCCCGAGAAAGTTGTTCGTCCCACAATCGACCGAGGAATCTCCAAATACGAATAGAGCTTGCGGCGGCGATCGAGACGGCGGAGACGCCGATTGAGACGGGGGAAACGAAGAAGAAGGAGAGATGGTGGAGTTCAAGACGGAAGAATCGAAGAATTGGTCGTCGACGATCAAATTGGGTTTCGTGAAGATTGTCATAAAAGAGAGAACAAGAACGAGAATTGTGATCGACATCGTCGTCGATTCACAGAGAGAGATGGAAGGCGGGAACACACAACGACGGAAAAGCAGTTTAAAATCTAAACGGCGTCGTATGCGTGCCACGTCTTCCAAAAGGACTTATTTAACTAGCTCGTTTCGGGCCGACTGACGGCACACGCGTGTGGTCTTGTTAGTAAAATTTCCCCCATTTCCAAAATCTCTCATCAAACTGTTTTACAATCACAAAGGACAACAACTTAATATATACAAAGAATAAAGGTGTTCTCACTAGCAATATGAGACAAACATAAGTTTATAAAAACAAGGTCATTTCTCCAACACTCCCCACAAATGACTATCAGTTTTAATAAAACACAAGAAAATGAATTGATTTACTTAAACATCAATATCTTTTGAATAAATTGTGCGTAGTGATGCGAGGCAACGACTTTTGTTAGTGAAAGTGAAATAATTCTTGAACTTTCAAAACTCAAGTAGAAAACCCCACAACATGTATCAATTCCTTTGTTTTTGTTAGGGGTGGGCAATCCGGGTTTCGGGACGGGTTCCTCGGGTTCGGTCCGGGTTCTTTGGATTATAAAAAATTGAATCAAAAAAAAAACCCATTTGGTTTTCGGGACGGGTTTCTCGGGTTTCGGTTCGGGTTGTTCGGGTTTTGAAACATTGCAACCAAAAAACCCGAATTGTATTTGGATTATTTAGATATTTCGGGTAATTCGGATTCTTCAAATTTGGGTATTTAAGTACGGGTAATTCGGATTTTAAACGGATAATTCGAGTTTTAAACGGGTAATTCGGGTTTTAAATGGGTTTTAAACGTGTGAGTGAGAGGGAGGGTTAGGGTTTATTTAGGTTTTTTTGTTTTTCCGTTGTTCGGGTTCCTCGGGTTATCTTGAAACCGAACCCGGACCGACCCGAACCCATTTGGGTTTTTGATATTGAACCCATATGGGTTTTCTATAAAACCCATATATCTCATGGGTTGGGTTATTCGGGTTAGGTCGATCCGGGTCGGTCCGGGTAACCCGAAATGCCCACCCCTAGTTTTTGCTATTTCGCGATATAGTTAAAACGCTTTTAGTGGTCTTGCACATTTACCTTGGTTCTATATGAGTGCTCTAGAAATCAATCATCATATTCTTTCATAGAAGGCGACTCACCTTAACACTCATTTCAACGATAACTTCATCAAGTCTATCATAACTATAAACCGCTCAACAAATAGCTCCATGAAGTTATCAAGTCTATCATACTTCCATGTCATCATCCATCAAATCCATTATAGGACCACCCAACAACTAGAGTTATGGATTAAGTCTTTTCGACTTACATCTTAATCATCTATCAAGTCCTTCACAGGATTACTCAACAACTAGAGTTATGGATTAAGTCTTTCCGATTTACATCTCCATCAAATCTTTCATAGGACCACTCAACAACCAGAGTTATGAATTTTAAGCACTATTATCAAATAGGGAAGAGTTGAAGTGCTTCATAATTTAAGCCAAAGGCTTAAGTCCCATTTCCTTAGAAGATTCCTGAATAATTCTTCTAGTTAACCCTTTTGTCAAAAGGATTGCTAAATTTCTCTCACATTTCACAAACTCTAAAGAGATTACTCTTGTAACACGTCTATCTTGGAACAACCACGAGATTAGGAGTGTCCATCATCACCTCCAAGAGGTGGCCACATGTATAATAACTCAAATACATTTATTAAACAAAATGAATGTTTTTATTGAATAAAAGTGGTCCAAACCATATAGCAAAATAAAATACATAAAACCATGGTCACGATAAATAAAAGAAAAATATGAAATGCAAAATAAAGCTTATCGAGACCTTTTGCATGCATTTCTTCTCAGTTTGCTGTGAGTTTTAATGTTGTTGCTTAGCCTCATTGCTATTTTTCCTCGTCATAACTTTTCTATCCACGACAGTCCATGAATAGGGTGAGTACGAAAGATGCACTCAATGGGACCAATACATTTACATACTCCATGCCACATATTCTCTTATTCTTAACTAAATAACACAAATAGTGATTTATGTTCATACTAAAGACATAAAGATAAGTCTACTCAATCCGAATGAGTGTCCTAAGTCTAAGACTAGTACCACACCAGATCATAACTCACCGAGTCCACAAAACTCTAACTTGGGCTACATGAAACACATAATATATCCCCTCTAAAGATGAAGAAAGCTTCACCCGATAGATGACTGCTCCAATTCGCTTAATCACTTTAAACGAATCCCAAATCGTGATCATAGATTTTTCACTAACCTCCCACCTGATCTCCCTCACCTCGCTTGAACTCGAAATATATTATATCTTTGATGTTAAACTCAACGTTCTTTCGTTTTAGATCAACATAACTCTTCTGATGATCCTGAGCCGATTTCATTTTCATCTTAACAATTCTCAGTTTTTCTATAGTCTCCTCAACAATCTCGCTCTGAAAATAGATCTCTCCCCCACCTCAGTCAGACAAAAGGTCGCTCGTATAATACTTCATATGTGGTATCTCAATGCTAGCGTGATAACTATTATTGTACACGAACTCAACAAGCGACAAATGATTCTCCCAACTAACAAGCCATTCTAATGCACATGCTCGTAATAGATCCTCAAGCTTCCTTATAGTTCTCTCAAATTGGCTGTCTATCGGTGTATGATACGCGATTCTCATGTGCAATTTGTTCCTAACTATTTTTCAAATGCCTACCAAAGATGTGAGATGAATCTCCCATCTCAATTTGACACAAGTTCTACGCAATATAGATCCTTGCTAGTTGGTTCACATAAAAATTCTTATTTATTAAAATGAAACTAGTCGATTTAGTTAGTAAATCCATGACCACCCAAATGGCATTCTTGCCACGTTGCGTCCTTTGAAGATCCATTACAAAATCCATGGTAATATGGTCCCACTTCCATTCGAGAATTGGTAAACTTCGCAATTGTCTGCTTGGTACTTGTTTCTCCGCTTTATTAATTGAAACGTTTGGACATTTCACTATCCATCGAGGTCGTTCTTCATCTCTGGTCATCGATCTTGGATGAATCAAAAACTTCGTTTGGTGAGCTTGGCCTAGGATTTATTCTCTAATCCGTAGATATTTCGGTACAAAAACTCGACCACTGATAATCAACATACAGTCTTCCATGACCTAGTACAACTTGTACTTTGGATCTTGTTGATTACTACGAATCTTTTGTAATGTTTCACCGGATAGTTGTGTCATGCGAATTCTACTCAATAGACCAGCCAGATCTACTGCTTGTAACCCCACACTCTTTGACTCATTGTCACTATTTCTAGTCTCAAAGCACTTATTTGACTAATCAAATCACTGAAATCTTGCATAGTCGCAACCTTAACTCTCTTACGGCTCAATGTATCTTCAATAACATTTGCTTTTCTCGGATGGTACGTAATGTCTACCTTGTAGTTTGCGACAATCTCCATCCACCTTCTTTGACGCAAATTCAACTCTGGCTATCTGAATATGTACTTTAGATTTTTGTGGTTTGTAAAAATCTATACATTCACTCTATAAAGGTATACCCTCAAAATCTTTAACGCAAAGATCACAACTACCATATCTAAATCATGAGTCGGATAATTCTCCTCATGTTTACATAATTGCCATGATGCATAAGCAATGACATTATCTCCATGAATTAGTACACATCCTAATCTCGTATTTGATACATATGTGTAAACTATGTATATAATACCCAGTTTGTGGTAAGGATAACATTAGCAATTATGTTAGCTTCTATTTTAGCTTTTTGAAGGACTCCTCACAATCTTCGCTCCAAACAAAAGGTACATCTTTTCCCATAAGTCTCGTCATTGGCTTCATTAGGCTAGCAGTTTATAACGAAACATCGATAGTACCCTACTAACCCAAGAAAGCTCCTTATCTCCGATGCATTTTCAGTTTTTTCCAAATTACTATCGTTGGCACCTTCTCATGCTTGAAAAAATCTCCTTCTTCTGATTCGACATGTCCCAAAAATCTCACACGTCTCTTCCATAAACTATATTTTTTGAACTTCACAAATGATTGTTGTTCTCCGAGGCATTCTCACACCAAGCACAGATGGTCCTCGTGTTCCTTTGGACTCATAGAGTATACCAAAATGTCATTGATAAATACAATAAAAAATGATTCAAGCAGTTCAAAACACATTGTTCATTAGTTTCATGAATGCAACAGGGGTATTAGTCAAACCAAATGGAATAACCGTAAATTCGTAATGTCCATACTGAATTCGAAATGTAGTCTTCTTAATGTCTCCTTCTGCAATTAGAATAAGATGATATCCGAAGCTAGATCTATCTTTGAGAACCAAGTCGCACCTCGTAACTGATATAACAACTCATCGATCCTCGGTAGTGAGTAACGATTTTTTTACATTGACTCTATTTAGAGCCCTATCATCGATGAACAATCTGAAACTCCCATTTTCTTTTTGAAAAATAGGAATTATGCACCCAATGGTGATGTAATCGGTCGTACAAAATCCTTCTCAAGCAGCTCATCTAATTGTTTCCTCAACTCTACCTATCTGGTTGTGTCATTTGATATAGAGACATTTATATCAGAGCAGTACCCGATTCTAGGTCAATCACCAATTGATCTTATCGCATTGGTGGTAAGCCTTGCAGTTCTCGGAAAACATATACAAACTCTTGCACTACATGGATCTCCTCGACTTGCATAGATGGACCCACTTCTTCTATCAAGATGGTTGCAAGATTCAAGTCACCCCCTTTTCTAGCAATCGTTCGATATGTAATGCTAAAATGATGATAATCCCTTCACTTAATTAGATTCCTTGATACTTAAAGTCTTTTCCGCTCTTTTGGAAGCGAACTTAACCCTATTAACAATCCATCATCATTCGATGTCTTGACAACTAATCCATTCCAGGGATCACATCGTAGCATTCCATCAGAATGATAAAAAGCTCCACAGCTAAGTCCTCTTTCTCTATCATCACGAGAACCTCTTTGAGAACTCCTTGAGATTCTAAATTATGACCTCCCAGAGTATGCACTCGAACAATGCTCGTTAGGTCCTCAAGCTTAGTAGCTAATTTATTAGTCATCGATGGACTCACAAAAATATGTGTCACATCGGTATCAAATAACACATGAGTATGTAGACATCCCACGATTATTAATCCTACATAATGTGAATGATTTGAAGAACCTAACCTTTTAATTCTCTCACGGAATTCACCTTACATAGACCATTTATTTTATGTAAAGGCATACACATAAATAAATTGAAGTAAAAATAAATGGCATACCGACAATAGGTTGTGAGCGTTCGTTTCTTGGCTCTCATACTCATCCTAGTAACCTCTTATGGTGTATATCGCGGTTGCACGACCCTTCACTTTGGCACATGTTATTCAGGCTTTCTAGCTCTAATTTACAGCACTAGACCCGCTGCTGGGGGTGGTGACCTTGGAAAATTGCTTTTAAAATGATCTTTCCGCAACGAAAACGTCTTTCCGATTGTTATCGAGGCCTCTTGTATGCCTATCCCATCAGTTCATTGTGAGCTCTGATGCTGCTGCTCAGCCTCATTGCCTTTTGTCCTCACTATAAAATTTCCATCCACGACTGCCCAAAAATAGGATGAATACGAAAGATGCACTTAATGAGAGCAATATGTGTACATACTTTGTGCCACATATTCTCTCATTCCTATTTAAGTACCACGAACTAATGATGTATCATCACACTAAAGAAAAACAAACAAATCTATCTAACTCGACTGAGTATTCTAAGTCTAAGACTAGTATCACACCAGATCATACCTCACTGAGTCCAAACAACTCTAACTCGGGCATACGCTCGCAAGGTCACAATTTACCCCAACCATCAGTACAGTATAGCATTTTGTTGCTCCAAAGGTTACCACAACCACAACACGGTATGATACTGGTTGATCCACCACATTGCTCCGTTACTTGAAAGGTTACCACAACTCCAACACGGTACGATATCGATTTTTGATCCAAGTGTCACAATACTAACCATGTCGGCCTTATACTCCTCACATGATAACTTTCACAGAAATGCTCGCACACGCCTTCTTCCGAAGGTTCGAGTGTAGAATCACTCGATCCATCATAATAGATAAGATGTTCACTCGACCTTAACACCAAACCCAAAATATCGACGTTCTCCAACACTGACACTTGGTTGAGCATCAATCTTTATGCTATCTGTAATCATTTAAGGTTCACTAAAAACTTGCTCTTATACATGTCATCAATCCTCATACGACAACTCTAGGGTTTAATCCAATCTTCACTTATAACGTCTCGATTTTCTCATTATGAATTTTCTAGATATCTTACTGTGATCATGTCTCATTTTAAATTTAATTTTTTTTCCAAAATTAAAAAAATAGTACCAAATTTTGGATCGGAAAAGATCATCACCTTAATTTTATTTTATGACTTGATAATTCGCGATGATATTGGTAGCTATGAAATGGATTGATTTTTCCCTATCATAGATTCATTCAAATAATCAATCTCAATAAGATAATTCTTCAAATTGATCAACGATGACAGAAGAATAATTTAGTGTTTTGCATAATCCTTACAATGAAATCAAGCTGAAAATTGATGAATATGAATTCCCTTTCTTCTTTCTTTTCTTTTCTTCTTCCTCCTCCTCATCTTTCTATTTTTTCCTTTCTCTCTCCTTCATCAGTAATATGCATGCGACAAGGTTTTTTTATTTAATTATATTAACCTAAACCTTTTTTAATATAACTAGGTTATAACCCGCGCAATGCGCGGATAAAATTTTACTTTACAAAGATGAATTCGAAAAGATATGTAAATTCAAAATAAATTATGATATTATCTTCATTTATTTATATATTTTTAATTTTTCATATATCATTTTCTTTGTAAAAATTTAATATATGAAATATTATTTATTTATTTATTTTAATTATAGAGGAAATGTATATTAATTAAGAGATATATTAAATCTAAATAAAAATAGACATTAATTAGATATGATAAATGATATCATGAAAATTATTTTTTTTTTCATTCAAAATGTTTTCTTTGAATAATATATATATATATAATTTTAAATACTTGTAATTGTAGTTTTTTAAAATTAAAATTTATTAAAATAAGTTAAAATAAAAATTTGTTTTTCAAGATAACTAATTTAAATAATATATATAACTAAAATCAATATTTTTAAATAATTATTTTGTTAAAGTTTAAGAATTTACTGAATTTTATTTCAAATAAATATATAAACATTTTTTAATTATTTATTAATTTACTAATTTACAATTTTTTTATTTATTTACATGTATAGCAACTAAAATATCCTTTAAATTTATATAAATATTTTGTATTTTTTAAAAATATTAATATTACTAATCTATAATTCATTTAAAGTAATTTATGAATGACAATTAATGTAGAATAAAAAATAAAAAAACTACTTTGATGATGTGAAAGTATGAGAGAAGAGAATGTATGAGAAGCCTCCAAATTATCCAACTTTTTATATATAGATTACATTAATTGAGCCTAACAACTAACAACTCCATCTTTCAGGATATGCTTAATTCCAATGCGAATGTGTCTTCTTTTACCATTATCTACATAATTCTTTGCAACTTCAATGACAAATTGTAAGTCACAATGCAACGAGACAAGAATAGAAGACCCCCACAATGGAATATCTCCTAATAAGTTTTTAAACCATTCAACTTCTTAACCAACTAATTCAAGAGCGATAAACTCCAACTTCATAGTAGATCGAGTAATACAAGTTTGTTTCGAAACTTTCCATAAAACAACTCATCCACCTAAAGTAAACACATACCCACTGGTGGAACTTACCTAGTCATTATCAGCTACCCCATTTGCATCTCATTAACTTTCTAATACAGCAGAAAACTTGTTAAAGTGTAAGCACAAATTCGTAGTATTTTTTTTTTGCAATCAGCGAAGTGCAATCTAATGTTCACTCTTAGGATTATGAGTGTATCTACCTAGTCTACATCTTGCATAAGCAATGTTTGGTCTCGTGCAGTCGATGAGATACATAATATGTCCTATGATCTTAGCATATTCAATTTATGAAATAGTATCACCATTATTTTTTTAAGATTCATGCTCAGATCATAAGGAGTTTTAACAGACAATTCATCAAAATAATCAAATTTTTTTTAGAATCTTCTCAACGTAATGGGATTGACTCATAAAAAATCTATTTTCAGTTTTATAAATTTTAACACCAAGTATAGTGCTTGCCTCACCTAAGTCTTTCATGTCAAAAATTAGAGTAGAAAAACATCTTCGTATTACATCTATGTTTGAACCGAAAATCAGCTTGTCATCAACATACAAGCATATGATCACACAGTAACTCCCAAACAACTTTGAGTAAACATATAAATCAGAGGTATTCATAACAAAACCATTTTTTACCAACGTACGATCAAATTTTAAGTACCTTTGTTTAGGTGCATATTTGAGATCGTAGAGAGATTTCCTGAACTTACATACTTTCTTTTCTTGCCTAGCCAAGATAAATCCTTCAGGTTGTACCATGTAAATTTCTTCATCGTAGTCTCCATTGAGTAATGCCATTTTACATCCATTTTGTGAATCATTAGGCATCGAATAGCTGAAAGTGCAATCAAATATCTAATGGTAGAGATTTTACTCATGTGAGATTAAGTATAAAAATAATCTATGCATTTCTTTTAAGTGTATCCTCCTACCATAATCTGGCCTTAAAATTTTCAATTGATCCATCCAGCCTAGTTTTCCTCTTAAAAATCCACTTACACTTAATGGGTTTACTTTCCATAGGAAAATCAACCAAATTCTAAGTGTGATTCATCATTATTGAATCTAGCTCACTTTGATTGGTTATTTCCAAAATCTAGAGTCTATACTTTAAAATAATTGAGCACCGTTAACTTTTGGCTCTAGTAGATATATTTTGTGTATCTAGAGAAATCAACAATGAAATATATATACTATTTTTTACCACCACTGCTCAACGTGTCACTAAACTCAATTAAATCAGAATGAATCAATTCAAGAATTGCAGTGCTTCTCAAAATAACATGCTTAAAATGTTTCTTGACATATTTCGCTTCAACACAAACAACATATTTTGAACATTCATTTTCGTTTGATATGTTTATGAGATGCATGTTTTTCAATCTTATAATCGAGTCATAATTCACATGTCCTAGTCTTCCATGCCACAAATCGACAGTTTTAAAGATATAAGCAAAACGAGAGTAACTTCCATTAGCAACAACTGAAACAATGTTCATGACAAACAAACCATGAGATAAATAAACCTTTTCAACTAAATCACTATTTTTGGCTAATATCACTATCACTTTATCACCCTCAAAGACAAGTTTTGAACTAGTCCTATTCAATAAACTATCGGATGCTAGGTTCCTACGCAACGATGGAACATACAACACATCATTCAATAGTGTTTTTTCATATATAAGTTTGAGGAGAATTTTCCCTTTACCACAAACTCTAGCAATAACAAAATTTCCCATGAAGACATGTTCACCTTCCATGACTTAGTGGAATTCCTAGAAAATATCAATTTGGAATATAAATGCCTCATTGCTCCACTGTCTAGCAACCAATCGACTTTGTTCTCCAAGAGGTCTGCCTAAACCACCACTGCTACAATGATATCAGCCTTTTTAGCGACATTAACCTGCATGGCATACTTTGTGTTAGGCTTATTATCCAGGTTTATGTCCTTCTTGTTCCAACATTGATATTATTTTTGGTTTGGTTTTCCACATTCATAACACTGTTGAACTTTGTCCATAGTACTCTTTCTACCATTGCCTTTGAAATGCTTCTGATTTCCTCATTTCTTAAATGCATTTCCTTTAGCTTTAAACCTATATATTTATGCAACAGAAGATTCGATCAAATTAGCTTTAATCGAAATTGAAGAGGAAGTGTTAAGCTTATCTTTTTGTCGATTAATCTTTTCGGTTTGCATGTGACTGATGAGTTGCTAGAGAGATAGATCCTTACGCTTGCGTTTGAGATGACATCTATACTCAGACCATAAGGGAGGAAACTTCTCCAATAACATGTTTGCTTATAGAAGTTTGCACATCATCATTCCTTTGTTGAGTATATCCACCACAAGATTTTTGTACTCATGGATTTGTCATCAACCGTCTTGAACAAAATCCACTTTTCAACAAAGTATTTCTTACTACCGGTGTCATCAGCTCCGTATCTTATTTCTAGGATGTCCTATATTTTGTTCACGTGCTTGTGTTTGACAAAGATATCAAGCAAAGCACTTTTCATGTGGTTGATAAGATGTCCTAGAACAATTTGTTATCTTTCTCAAACTTTGACTTGGTTCCATCTTCTCCTTTTTGGATTTTCAATGATTGGTGTAGCCAATGGCATGGTAGGAGTAATAGGTTGCGCTGGATCTTTGAGAGCTTTGGCGAAAAGGATGTAATTTAATTGTTCGAAAAAGATCAACAACTTTTGGGACCACCAGTGGTAATTCATGTCGTCGAGGGGTTCGAGTGTGGAGAGGTTAGGTAGTGATTTGGTAATAGCAGCGGCCATGAGTTCGAATAACTTGTAGAAGAATGAGAAGAATTTGCTTTCAGAATGTTATTAAAATAACAAGGAAAAAACATAATTATGTCGTTGTATTACCACTACTCTGAAAGAAAATTTTCGTAACGATCATGGTGCAATCAATAACACCATTTGCTCCTCAAGGTTAACACAAAAATTGAAGAATCACATGCACTCGTGAGTCCACCTAGAAATAGAAATAAATCGACATCTTATGTTCGTCGAGGTATGCCTTACGACTTTAAATGAAACCTTACCATCCCCTTTTTAAAATATCCAAAAGTGGTTATCCAAGTCTGCTAAATCCATGGTAATGGCACAAAAGCAAGTGTGGGACTCACTCCTTTGACTCTTCTAGGCTGACCGACCGACAGGGAGGAATATTAGAAATACCCTCGTAAGGGTAAAACACTTCAAAAGTAACCTCGTAAATCTGATGAAAAAAAATTGGAGAAAAGACATATGTGTCCTTATATTTTGTTAGTGAAAAATACATACGGAGGAAGGAAAGAAAAATTTGAGAGAAAGGGAAAGACAAATTTGAGATGAGGGAAACAAATTTGAGAGCTATTTCCTTCCATTTTCGAGCGATTTCCTTCCATTTTCGAGCGATTTCTTTCTATTTTCGAGCGATTTCCTTCTATTTTGAGCGTTTTCAGCAATTTTGGAGCGATTTCCAACAATGTTTTAGCCATCATCAGTGATTTCCAGCGTTTTTCAGTGATTTCGAACAATTTTAAATGAATTTTAGCGATTTTCGGTGATTTGTAGGCGATTTCCAGCGATTTCGATCGATTTCCAGCGATTTCGACCGATTTCCGACGATTTCTGGCAGTTTCTGGCATTTTCCGGAGATTTCTGGCGATTTTCGACGATTTTGGGTCGCAGTGGGTCACAGGGTCGAACTAGGTCACAGATCAAACTGGGTCGCACGGTCGCACGGTCGCACGGTCAGAGGGTCGCAGGGTCGTAGGGTCACAGGGTCATTGGGTCGTAGGGTCACAGGGTCGCAGGGTCGGATTGGGTCGTAGGGTCGCACTAGGTCGCAGGGTCGTAGGGTCGGATTGGGTCACTGGGTTACAGGGTCGAACTGGGTCGTTGGGTCGAACTGGGTCGAAGGGTCGCATGGGTATTTTGGGAATATCAACATTCATGAGGGTATTTTTGAAGTTAATTTTTTTTCCCGGGAAGATTATTTTTGAAGTGTTTTAGCCTTGCAAAGGTATTTTTGAAGTTGCCCCTGTTAGAAATTTTATTCTAACGTTGATTCATATAAATATAAGTATTTGATAATTGTTATTGAGGTACACACGGTGATGATTAGTGTCGTATTGAAGAGACAATTATCGGGTGAAAATCCCTCCGTGCCATTCCGCAATTATAGAAATCTAATGATGGTTTTGTGATTAATTACAAATTGAGGATTTATTGTAATTAATAAAATTTAAAGGGCATGTATCAAAAGACATGTCTTTTAGGACATGTCTTTTCATTATTACAAACATGTTTGAATGCCTTTTAAATTTCACCGTAACATCATTAACAAAATCACAAAACAAATAAATACAAAAATAAAGGAAAACTCTCTTATATCATCAAAGAGAGATTAAAGGAGATTTCGGTGGAATAGGCATTGGAGAAAAGAAAGGAAAATCTACGAATGCAAATCATGGAAAATTCAAGTAAGTATAATTTATTTATTGTTTTTGGTTGATTTAATTTCCTATTAGAATGTCGATAATTAATTCCGCATTTAGGATTATCGAATTTTGCTTACAGCCCCTTTCAAAAATCCCTCGTTAATTTTTTTAAAATTACAAAGGACAACAACTTAATATATACAAGGAATAAAGGTGTCTCATTAGCAATGCGAGACAAAAATAGGTTTATAAAAATGTTAGTTCTCAAACAATAACGATTATAGATTATTTGGATGTCGATAAATAATAATCATTTTTTATAATTATAAATAATATTCGTTTTAGTTATAGTCACAAAAGTTATAACCAAAATAAAATTTAAACTTTGACCATTTTGATTTATTCGGTTTATATTTATATATTTCGATTTTTTCATATAAAAACAACATACATATCTTTACAACTTATCAATTAAAAAAAAGATATAACAATAAACATATTAAAAAATCCATATATTCATATTATCATCAAAATAAAACAATAAAAAACACAATGTAAAGAGATTATATCAATATTAAATCGATGATAATAAACCATCAAATGATCTCATCATCAACTAACAATATCATAATAAAACCTATAATTTATGAAATAATTCTTATAAATACAAATTAGAATCAATAATATTAATAAACTAGTGAAATAATATTAAATAAGAAAACAAATATAATGAATTAAAAACATAATAAATCATTATGTTAGTCCTAAAATTTATTTTATAAGATCTCAAATATGTTTTTTTAAGATGGATGCAAGAAATCAAGAATTGTACGAAAAACGAAACATGATTACAAGGTTAGGCTTTTTTTTAATAAACTAAAATAATATTTCAATCAACCAAAGTAATTCTTTTAATAAATGAAATAAACCGTAACCAATCCGTTCATGTATTTATATTGATCATTTACTTTTTATATATGAGATTGAGCTAAAATTTGTTTAATTTGGTTCCACTCGATTAAAAAATGAATCGAATTGTCTTCCCTTAGGATTGTGTTATAATGCATTGGGTTTCTTCTTTTGCTCATCAAATGTGTCAATTAAGTTGAACTCTACTTCTACCTTAGGTTTCTTCTTATGCTCATCAATGTCCATAGTCTTATCCGTTGTAGTGTTAGATTCTTCCCCTTTTTCAAATATCGAGGGAGTTGGCTGATCTACCGTTTTCATGCGTTGACGTTGTGGGAATGGCAATGGAGGTGGTCTCGGATCTGGTTTTACGTACTTTGGCTCCTCTTCCTCCTCGAGCTTCTCCTTAAGCTTGTTGACAGTCATTTCCGCTACTGTGATAGATGCTTCACCCCTTTCAGACATCGAAGTAGGCTGATCCACCGTCTTACAATTCATTAGGCAAATTTCGTTGACATGCTCACGAAGATTTGTTTCTGAACTTCCCGATAAAACTCCGTGTGGTTTGGAGGAATTTGCAGCGAGTTGTTCAATTTGATTGTCTAAGATCTTTAGGTGTGTTTCGAGTTCCATAGCCTCCTTCTTTACGTCTCTATAACTCGCTCGCATCTCTCTAAGTTCGGCATAGTGATCTTTCTCCCCTTGTAAGATTTGAGCGAGCATGGACATAATATCAGCGTTAGCTTCTTGCTGCGGACATGGGAGCACATGTGATTGATAATTTTGTGTTTGGGGTTGCATCCATGGCTGAAAGTTCTGGTTTCGTTGCATCTCTTGTGCTGAAAATTTCCCAATAGATGTTGTGCATTCAACACACCGTTGGAGTTCCTATACGGGAAGTTTGGGTGATCGCTCCATTCGTGATTGTATGTGTTCCCAAAAGGCTGATTGTAACTCTCGTAGTTTACTTCTTCATACCCCCAAACTTCTTGTTCCCATGATTGCTCCGAGTAATGCGGACGGTGTGATTTCGACAACATATGATAAATTCCAGAAATTTGATCTTTTAATTCAGCTATGCCGGCATGCCAAGGATGTACCGCATTCATGTTACCTCGCAAGATAAAGAAAAAAAATTCGATTAAGCTCGAGAGGTAAAAAAAAATGGCTAAAAAAGAAACAAAAAAAAAGCAAAAACAGATATGAAAAACAAATAAAGACTCCGGAAAAGACTATATCATAATTCAAAAGTATCTTAACTCTAAAGTCGTAATCAATTCTCAGGAAACGGCGCCAAAAACTTGATGTGGTTAATCTCAAGTAATAAAATACCTAGACTAACGCTTCCACAAGAATACGGATCGTATAGTACCAGGGTCGAGTACGAGGAATCAATGCAACTCTAAAGCTAGTAACTAATGAATAGAACGTGTAAAAAATCAATAAGTGATGGGAACGAAAATAAAGATAAACTAACTAACTAACTATAAGAATAAACTCAATGAACTAAATACCACAGGTTTCGAGAGATGCACGATGATGCAACGAAGTTCTAACAAGATCATGGTTAAAGATATCATTACATATTCGGTGAATTCAAGCTCTTTCCTAGGGAATGACTCTCCCGATGCCTAAACCCACTATCTAGCATGCGTACTACCAATCTTCCAATTGTGTAATCTCACCTACTAGATACATTAAGATCGGTATCCTAATTCCTAAGTTCAATCAACCGATCGTACAAGGTTCTAAATCAATTGAGACTTCATATCATGGCTACGTTCCAAAATCCAATTCATCTCCCAATGCAATTAGATTTTTATAAACATTCATTCAATTGGCCAACAAGAACAAAAGCATTACGAACAACCTATCAATCCGAAACGATCAAATATTATAACCAAGCATTAAGAACAAAACTTCATTACATATCGGCAAAGCTCTCTATCCCATGGCTATGGACCTACTCGAACATGAACTTAGAAAACGAAACACAAAAGATAATATATTCAACATGGATAAAGAATGAGATCCCTCCTTATTCTATTACCCACGTCTTCAATAGCTCCTTCGTGCTCCGGCTTCGTCGCCCCGTCCTTGCCCTTGTACGTGTTATGCTCTCTTTCTTTCTCTTTACGTGTGTGCTCTGTTTTCTCTCTTCGTTTCTGTCCCTGTTGGGCTGCTGAAGCTCTCCCCTTTTTAGCCCTCTTTCCTTTGTTTCCTTTTCTCTAATCTCCCCTCTTTGGCCGTCCTCTTTTCTTCCTCTCTAGTGGCTAGAATTTCTTTTTTCTTACAGCTAATGTAATTTTCCTTTTCCGAGTTTTTCCATCTCTTGTTTTTCCGTTCTTGTGTAATTGTCAACGTTTCCTCTTTATTTTCCAGCCATGTAGCTCCCCTTTATCTTACCTAACCATATTTCCTTTTGGTTTAAGTAGCCAACATGTTCCTTTTCTTTTTTTTTTGCTAAATTTCCTTTTCTAGTTTATGCAGGTGACGAACGCGACCCGCGCCGGCTGATGAGTGCCCCGCACGGGCTGGTTGGCAGGAGAGAGCCTGCGGGGGCTGATGGGGAGCCTGACTCGGGCTGGATCTGCTGGAGTAGTGAGCTGATTGTCTTGTCCCGCGCGGGCTAAGGTAGGCACCCCGCGTGGGTTGCTTCTCCTTTAGCGTGGAACGATCACGTTTTGCGGCATCCGCTCGTGTTTGTGTCCCGGTATCTCCATTTTCTGCAAAACATGAGGAAACACTAAAAGAGGACTAAATGATGCTTTAATGCTTGGTAATGTTCAATTGAATGATGAAACTAACTATCAAAAGAGACTAAAATACTATAACAAAATAGACGTTATCAATTCTCTGCAAATTCCAATCTCCTTAATAGAAATGGGATGAAGTCCTTTATATAGGAAAGACTCCATATCAAAACAAAGAAATGATAAAATACATGATTATGAATTTATATGCTTGCTATTTAGGAAGCTTTCCTAGTCATTGAGAATCTTTAGTGGGAGAAAGTAGATGATATGGTGGGATATGATTGACTCAAAAAGATTTTCTAACCGTTCGAGATCTTCAGAATAGGAAAATAGATGATCTGGTGGGATATGATTGGCTTGGAAAGATTTCCTCGTCGTTGGAGATCTTGTTTGGAGGTAAATAAAAGATTTAGAATGATATTAATATGTTTGGGCAATTTCTTATCTGTTTGACGAGATAAACTATGATCTTTATCTCTAATCTTTCCAAATTTATACGGTTTAAGCTCTTCGGTAAATCCTCATTATGGTCCAGTGACTCCCACGTTTCCAATTCTACCATTGATAGCTTGTTTTGTGAGCTTCTAATACTCGTATCTAACAATTAAACAACTTTAATTCGTTCACGGTCGGATTTAACCTACTCTGATGATCTATAGACGACTTGGAATCATCCTCTAGGAAGATTATAAACATGCATAATGAGGGATTCAAACCCTTTAGGTATTCTATTGTATACCTTAATGTTCTTAAAATATTTCCGAAGAGTTTTCACTAGTGCATCTACCTGGATTGCATTTAACCCAACACTAACAACGATAGGATATGTGGACTCGAGACCTAGAAAAATGTACATCAACCTTTTTGGTAAGGGTTTAAGTTCTACCTTTAGGGCATTATTGACGCTCTAATCCGGTTGTATGCTTTTCCTTTCCTTTAGAGATGCCTTAAATGTGGTAATGACCTCCATATCGCGGGCGTGCATGGATTTGATGGGTAAGAACCCTCCGCCAACTGGATTTGATGAAGTATGCTAATCCAGAGGAATCGCTTAGCCCAAGCGGTTCAATTGCTCGACCAAGAAAACCACAAAAACAACCTCATGATGGTCTAGATCAATCAAGTAGGTTGTTTTTTTGTCTTCGAGTGGATTTGCTCGACTCGAGTGTTTATTATGCTCGGTCGAACATTTTTCTTGATCACTTTCTTCCTCTTGATTTTGGAAAAATTGTTATCTGAATGTCCTGATGCGTGTCAAGTTAAACAAGTTAACCTAAACTACCCGCAAGTGCATGATACATGTGTAGTATTTTAGGTGTCGATCCGACAGGGACTATGGAACACGGACTAAGATCAAACTAGAATCAATGCTTGTTGTGATGAAATAATGGTTGTGAGATGAAAATATGGTAATGCAGTAAACCTAGGAGTTCTCGACAAATGAGACAAACGTTTTAGGAAACGGTTTCACCGTATAGCTTCCGAAACCAACTATCGATCTATGTAATCATGTGTTCCCTATCAAGATATCTAAGGGAGACGATCCTAATGCAATTCCTACCCTCTCTCAAGGCATAGGAATGTAATTCAATTGAGTTATCCCCTACTTTCGTGGATGACACTCCAACTAAACCCTATATCTATGATTCATCCGATTAACCCTCAATCATTACTACCAGACTTTCATGACCTAGTCTCGGTTGTTTTAAGCTTAAGCTTCTAGAAATAGAATTCTCCTTTTGGTCCTTCTCCTAATCCCTAACACATGCATCTATGTGGCCTTCGTAAATACAAGATATTCAACGCTCAGACAAGAATAGATTAGAAAAATGAAAAATGCATTCATAAATAAATCAAAGAGGGTTCCGGGATAGCCATGGGCTAATCCCTTCTCCTAAAACAAGACAACTACTCAGTCATGAGTTCAGAATCAGCTAACATGAATGAAAAAGAAGGTCTAAGGAGCATAGAAATCAAACAAGGTGTCGTCCCGATTCGATCTTCCGTCTCCTTGTGTGTCTCCCGTCAAGAGGGATCTCTCCGATGATGGATAGACTCCTTTCTACCCTCCTAGGGTTCCCCTCTGTGTCTTTTTTCGTTCTAACTCAACTGGGGTCCCTTTTTAAGCTTGCTCTCCGTTGGAGAATTTCAAGGAAGGTTGTTGTGGACACACACTGTGCGGGCTCGGTAGCCAATCCGTGCGGGCTCCCCAACTCCTCCATGACCCGCACTGCTAAGGATGAGTCCGAGTCGGGCTCATTTTGCTGGACCATCACCCCGCACAGGCTAAGGAGAACACCCCGTGTAGGCTGCTCATGGGGTACTTGATATGTGTGTGCTGAATGTGAGTCCGAGACGGGCAACATTTGCTGGATATTCAGCCCGAATGGGCTAAGGAAACCACCCCTCCGGGGACCTTGTCTCCTCGTTTCGTATCGCATTCCTTGCCCATTTCTTGTCTCGTTTGCTCCGTTATGATCTCCAGTGCCCGTACTTTGTCCCGTGTGTGTTTTAGCTCCGAAACGAACCAAATACGTATTAAAATCTATAAGAACATGAAAACACAAAACAAGTAAAATGGATACAAAATCACACTTAAGCATCGCAACTATGTCCATAAAAATCTCTAAAATCATGCTAGAATCGTATAGGAAAACGAGATGATCATGTTCATTTCAATATGACTAACATATATTCCCTCGTTTGAAACCAAAAGGGCCATCTCCAAGGGATCCACCGTTGAAGGTTGGTTACATTTTTTTCCAAGGTGAATTCCACAGTTTCCTCACTGATTTTCATTGTTAGTCCAACTCTCACTTGGACGATTTCATCCATTGTATTCAGAAACGAACGACCGATGATGATTGGTCTTTTTGTATCCTCGTCCATATCAAGTACTTTGAAATTGACCGGCACATAGTAATATCCAATCTTCAAAGACACTTCTTCAAGAATGCCTAACGAATATTTGATTGAATGATCTGCCAATTGCATGGCCATCCTCATCAATTTAAGCTTGCCTAGGTTGAGCTTCTTGTAGATTGAAAGTGGAAGCAAAACCATGATAGCACTTAAATTACAAAGAGCGTGGTCAATAGAAACATTGTCCAATTTTACATGGGATCTAGACTTTACCTAAGTCTGCCCACTTAGGGCGCAACTCATGTTGGATGATGGTGATGCATTCCGGATTGAGCATCCTAGTCTCGTTCTTGATAACATGCTTCGTGGTAAGGATGCCTTTCAATAATTTTGCATAGGATGGGATTTGCATGATAGCAGCGCGGAATGTCATCATGATTTCCAACCTCTTCATCATCTTTGCAAATCTTGCAAATTGAGTGTCATTGTTCTTCTTTCTTTGTCGATATGGAAATGGTAGCGGGGTCATTTTCGATGGTGGTGGAACATATGCCTGCTTTTTTATGTTTTCATCGTTGGGGTTATTGTTTCTACGGACCTAGAAACATTTGTAGGAGTAGATGCTATAGCTTATCCCCTCTCGAATCAATGGTGAACAGGTTTCGCAAGGTCCTTCCCATTTTTTAATGCAATAGTGTTGCACTGCTCTCGGGGTTTAGATCAAGTTTACCCGGGAATACTCCATTTGGTCGAATAGAGGTTATTTGACACGTATCACACGTATTTGTTTGTTTGATCCATCAAACATATCATTGAATAATTTTCTTGATATTCTTTGAGATCTATAGAAGAAGTCAATGTTGTATTCTTTATGGCAGCTATTTGAAATTTTAGCTTAGCTACTTCAGCTCAGAGGGTTATAACCTCAATTTTTGAATCTCTTGACAGAACTCTTCGTACGCAATTGATCGGAGCATTCATCTCGCTAGCTATCTTTTCAATTTTTTCTTCTAGCTGACTAAAATGGAGATCATATAGTGAACCTCCATACGCCGCATTTATCCAAACATAAATGTCCTTTGTCTCTCAATAAACATTGATATAAGGTACTTTTGATCCATCCCATGATGTGGACAAGCATGTTGATAGCTCTTAAGCCATTTCCAAGCCTCATACAATGTCTCATCATCTTCTTGAGTGAAGGTCTTCTTGAGTGAAGGTGTTCAATTTCTTCTTCATAGCTTGTGTCTTGTGAGGTGGAAAGAATTTCACCATAAATATTTCTTTAAGTTTACTTTATGTATGGATAAAATATGAAGCTAATGTGTATAACCATTCTTACATTCGGTCGTCAAGAGAAAATGGAAAGGTTAATAGCATGACAACTTTTGCGTTACTCCTTGGACTAGCTTGAGTGAACTACATAACATGTTAAACTTAGTCAAATGAAGATTCATATGCTCATTTAATCTCCCTTTGAATGCAATGTGATTCAACATTTGCACAAAATAATGGTTGAAGTTCAAACTGACTTCGATCAATAGTCGCTCATCGAGCACAAGACAAGAGTTCGGTGTGCTTAGGAACGGTAATTGCTTCATAAGTTTCTCCTCTAGAACTCTATTCTCGACATTTTCAGCCAAGGCAATCTTTCTGCTTGCTCTCGATCATTTCCTTTGAAATGGACCTCTGTACCTGCAAAGAAAACAAACAAGAAGAGATGTCGATAGCGGACTAAAAAGAAAAATAAATAAATGACCTAGATTCATAAAATTAATAACTAAATTGTATTAAGTCCCGAAAACGGTTCCAAAAACTTGATGTGTTTTCTAGTTGTGATCTAATCCTAATAAATTTTTATAATTTATTAACTAGATTAGTCATTACACAAGGATACGAACCATGTAGTACCAAGATCGAACACAAGGACTAAGAGTAACCTAGATTATCAATGTTACAAAAATTACGACCATGACCAACGTAAGGTGTATTATGTACTTAGAATTATCATAAATGTGTGATACAACTATTTTCGTCAAGACAATGCTTTTAGATTAGAGTGTCGTTTTGATGTACATGGATTCATTAAAGATATTGAATACTATCGCTTGGGTTCTATTGGAGAATTCAATCATCTAAAGGTGGATCTACCATCTTTTGCAGTTTATAAAATCCGAATCATCTGCTCATGCACTGCAAACCTTGTTCTAATATATAGCTTACTAGCATCTCCGTCTAGTAACCTATATTTTGAATGTATTAGTAAGCCTGCATGCTCTCGCAGTGCACATTCCTATCCAATGTCTAAGTCAGTTGTGTTTGTAACCTACACATTGTATGCAGTATAGTCAGATATCTCAATTCCTAGACCAACTAATCCACCTCTTGAATATGATCAATCATGTATATCTAATTACTTACGATCTAATATAACTCAATGTCTCTATCTGTAGTTACATCATGGTCAATCAATTACAGTTTCCATACAAAAATTGAAAGAATTAGAACATGAAATAAACCATAAAATCCGAATAACAGTGAATCGGAAAGCACAATAAATCCAAATACACAACAATTCTAGCCTAAAACATGGATTTACTAGGTGATTGTACATTTGGGGATTAAACTAGAACAAGAAACAAAGAAGAAACAAGGTTAAGAAGGCTCAGTTGATCTATCTCAATGAGTCACCATTGTGACCTCGCCTTCTTCTCGTCTTTGTCGATAGTTCGATCCGTTGATTTCGATCTTCTAGCATTTTAGTCCTTTTTTGCATCGTCCAAAAGTTCATTTTTTACTCTCTTTCTCCTCTTTTGTCAATAGTTTATCATATACCTTTTAAGAGCTTTAATCGTCTTTTAGAAAATTTAAATTTGAATTTATTCCTATTTTTCAACGAATCATTCGGTCGAGCGTTTCCTCTGCTCGAACTGAGCAAATGATGTTTCCGCGTGTGCACTTAGAAGTTCAGAACTGTCTGGAACTAACTTTGATGAGTTCATACATTTTGCTCAATCGAGCGATGAAGTGTTCGGGTCGAGCGTTTTCTCTGGAACTTTGGTGCATCTCTTTCTTTATTTTGCTTGATTGAGCGGTTAACTACTCGAGTCAAACGTTTTGTTTCCCTTAGCCCATGATACTCCTTTTTTGCTGGAACTTTCATCGTCTCACCGTCAATGTACTTCTTAGTTCCTATATCTTGAAATATCATCAGACGAAATAAACAAAGCATAAAAAAACTAACGGAAACCAAAACTATATAAATATAGTGAAAACATGCAAGTTAATATAGAGTAAAAATGGTTTGATCATATGAGTTACTAATATATTTATTCAACTAATATGTTTTATATATTTTTAGATCATTTTAAGTTTTAAAAATAATTATATATTTATATAGTATTAGAAATCATTAGTTTTGCGAAAAAAATATTTTGTATATCCCAAATTTTAGAGTTAACTTTTTTTGGATCGTTTTAAAATTTAATGATAAAACTTTAAAGACAGATTTTTTTTGTTTCAAAATTTGTGATAAAATTTTGGTCAATCTCTTATATGTCCTTAAATTAGAAAATAAAATCTTTGTTTGCCCTAAATTTGTAAATTAAATTTTAGAAGATTTCTTATTTCGACTCTAATTTTAAAAATTATATTCTAGGACCAATACATATATATATATAGAAGATAACTTTGTTGTATGGACAAAATATAAAATTGTTGAGTTATACCTTTTTAATTTATGTTAAATGGATTTTAAATTCATTAAACTATTATAATTTAAATAAATCATTTATTTAATTTAATATATTTTAAAATACATGAGAATGGATTAAATTATACTCAACCCATTTTAGTATCATCTTTATCCTAATTCTTGTCATTTAATGCAAAAGCTATTGGCAATTTAAGATATCTTTATTCTTATAAGCATTAGGACTGGACAAATAACGAATATTTGCAAATATCTGATTACTTATATTTATATTTCTATTTGACGAAAATCAAGATTTATTATTTGTATTTGTATTTATAGATTCAGATATTTGTAATTAAATACAAATATTTGTCGAATATACGGATATTCGTATCCGAATCTAAATTTTGTAACGTAATATATATATAAAGAATTGTAATAAAAATCAATAATCATCAAATATAATCTAAAACTAAAATTCAAATCTTACAAAGATGCAAATATACATAATAAAAATAAAACAAAACATCAAATCTTCACATTCATCTTCATAACAGTCATTTAAATTTAGTTTCGTCAATGATTGTATGAATATTGTCAATTCACCTAAAACAATAAAATGGGCTAACTTCAAAAATACCCTCGTAGGGCTAAAACACTTCAAAAATACCCTTCCCCAAAAAGAAAAAAAATTTAACTTCAAAAATACCCTTATAAATGTTGATATTCCCAAAATACCCCTGCGACCTTACGACCCAGTTCGACCCAGCGACCCAGTTCGACCCTGCGACCCTTGTCCCTCTGCGACCCTTGGACCCCTGCGACCCTTGTTCTTCTGCGACCCTTGGACCCCTGCGATACTAATTTATTATTTACAAATTATTTTTAGATAATATGAATAAAATTTTGAAAATACAGCTCAAATCAAAATATGCTGGACCCATGCGACCCTTCCGACCATTGCGACCCTTCCGACCATTGCGACCCTTCCGACCATTTCGACCCTTTCGACTAGTCTTTTCAATGTCAGACTACTGCTTTTTCCAGGTGCTAGCTATACTTTTTATTTTACCAATGCCACATTCAAGACCTATATTAAAGGTTCTTTAATGTGGTCAATACATGCACCTTGGTTATTCTTTGTATTTATTGTCTTTCTGGAATTTTAGGAGTCCATTTATTTTTCGTTATAAATAGAGGAGGAAAAACCGTAAAGCTACAACAAACACCAAATCATCTCTTGTTTCGAGTCTTTCATTCTCTCAAAAGAGCGATTTCTAACATCTAACCCTAAATTCTCTGAAAAATCCTTGTTACCTTTGTGACCGTTAAGGTCACATGGTCGACCCAGGGCATCGTGCTGTCTATTTGTTACTCAATGTCTTGGTAATCGTCAGATACACACAAGTACTTACAACTTGGATAGAGGACTTTGTGATGTATCTGCACTACATAAGGTCTTGGTAATCGGCGGACTCAGACATCTGTATCCGCGTTACCTGAGGTCACGGTTGGAGGTCAAATTGGAGAAGGCGTTGAGTCACACACGACTCTTCTTGCGGGGAAGGGCTGCAATGTATCTTTAAACTCGGCAAATTTGACCTTTTTTTTCTTTATTTTTTTTCTCAAACTTCTTTTTGCCTTTTTCTTCTTCTTCAACTTTTTTCTTTCCTTTTTTTTACCGTTGTGATGTAACCTTATGTAACTTTTTTGTGCCCTTTGTAACCTTTGAGACCTTATGTAATCAATATTTAAACGTTGAAAATGTCTTATTTTGCATCTATTGTTCGTAAGATTATGACCCAATATGACCCGTTATGCGACGCTCAATCGGATTAAATTATAATCAGGTTTAAACGGGTACGACTCATGCAACCACACATAACCTTGTACGACTCATGCAACCCAATATGATCACATATGACCCATGGACGACGACTCATGCGACCAAACATGACCCATGGATGTCTAATACGAACACATAAGACCCTTGTACGACTCATGCTACCCTATATGACCACATATGGCCCATAGACGACTCATGCGACCACATATGACACATGGACGACTCATGCGACCAAACATGACCCATGGACGTCTCATGCGACCACATAAGACCCTTGTACGACTCATGCGATCCTATATGACAACATATGACCCATGGACGACTCAAGCGACCAAACATGACCCATGGACGTCTAATGCGACCACATAAGACCCTTGTACGACTCATGCGACCCAATATGACCACATATGACCCATGGACGACTCATGCGACCACATATGACCCATGGACGACTCATGCGACCAAATATGACCCTTGGACGACTCATGCGACCCTATAAGACCCTTGTACGACTCATGCGACCCAATATGACCACATA